>BMAT01006091.1:63081-76394 GCA_019649035.1 Elysia marginata
AATATGAAAAGATAACAAAATTTTAGAAGCGAACATTTTAGTTGTAATAGATATCAATACCAGTGAAATAAAAGTACTTGAATATTGCAAGCTCTGCTTGTACAAGATAACCCTGGCATTGGCTCGCTGGCAAGACTGACCAAATGAAATGGATGATAACCCATTATTAACACCAGAAGAACAATTGTGGGATAAAGCTTGATAAAGCCATATCAGACCTAGAGATCTAGGCAAAGTCAAGCCAACAGCACATGTAGAAGTCAAAATATGGACACAAGTCATGTCTAGATTAGTCTTAGTATAGGTCGCGATCTGAGTCAAATTCATCACATAAGATCTGCCTATTCTAGTAAATGTTGGATTGTTCAATGAAAATAAACAGAGTCTAGATCAAGATCACATTCAAGGGCATTGCAATTTTTGGTCATAAAAATATGTAAACCAAAAGAGAAGATATGTCTAAAACAAAAATATGGGGATTATTTTTATACTGATTTGAATTTAATATACAGAGATTCTTTGGATTTAAAAAGGAGCATTTTTTTTTCGCAGATTGTGAGAAATTTTGGTTCCACAGACCAGGCATTCTCCACTGTTTAGACCTATAATCACAGACTAGAAAATCAAGATTTTTTAACATGATGCTCGTTTAAGAATGTTGGTTTGGTTTTTTTTTGTTGGTAAGAGCTGAAAATTTTCAATCAAACAAGGGCAGGAAACATCCCACTCATAGCCTTTTACTAGCAGAGTAGCAGTAGCGCTCAGCTCGGATCAGCATATCACATGACAAGCAAAGGGATGTGTATGTTTCGTGTACTGGTCTCATTACTCTGACACTTTTAAGTAAAAGCACTAGCAGTTCAATTTTATTGTGGCCACCGTAATCTTAATAGTTTAGAAAAAAAAGTTCAAAAAAACACCATGCTTCATATTATAATACAGTAGGCTTACTACACAGCATTTTGGTACATGTTCTGATAACATAATTTTCAGAATGTTAAATAATGACAAATGTGAATAAACTCTATGAAATTTGCCTCTACGGGTGGAAGCTGCCAAGCAGTAAAAAATCAGTATGTTGTAATAAAAATCAGCATTTTCAAATACTTTGTCCAAAAATTTTTGCTGCATGAATGACAGGTCTGTGTAATGTATCTTGCCAAAACTTTTACATGGGAGGAATACTTTTTCACTGCCATAAATACATGCTCCAGTTGGCATAAATGAAGTCAAAATCCAAGTAACTGGGCCCAGTTTATCAATTTGTTGATTTTCATGTGCTAGTTAATGAATTTATCTGTGCAAATGGACTATACTCCTACCCTCAGACGCAAAACAATAACTATATGAACTTAACAAAGAGACACAAGAAAACAATACAAGGGATACAAGAAAACATAAAATTTTGTACCATAACGTAGGTCTATGGGTGATTGTCATTAAAGTGATCCCAGCAGCCTTCAGACTCAAGTAGATTTTACTCTCCACGTCTATAGACACAGCACTAGTGCACTCGTCTAGCAGGGCAAACTTGGGCCTGTCAAGGAGTCAACATGTCAATTGATATGGAATCTAGATGTTATGCTCTCCATAATTCATAAATCGTTAAATGTGTGAGATTTTACTAACCAGAAATTTAGCAAAAGTCAGAACTCCAGCAATAGTGGCATCTTCTGATCATGCAAAAAGCAGTCTTAAAATCCCAGAAAATATTTTTCATGACATATTTGTATTATGACTAATTTTGAAAAACAGCCCTTCAAATATAATATTTTGCAATATAGTAAATGATTTTCATTGTCTTAAAAATATAATAAATCAACGTATAGATAAGCTTGGGTTACAATTTTTAAACCTCTCTTTATATGTATAGAATACAGTTTTAGTAAATGTTAATAACTATATAATGTAAAAATTATGACTTGTGCTTGATTTATCCTGATAGCCTCACATATAAAAATCATTTTTGTGCAATTACAGTGGAACCCCCTCAATAAAGGCCACCCCTCTTATGTGACTTTAATTTTGAAGGCGTCTGTTTATACAGGCACAGTAATTTAACCCTGAACTAAGACCTCCCTCTTTTATGACCTGTTTTAGGAACATTTTACAAGGTCTTTATTCAGGGGTTCCACTCTATTCAGGAAAATAAGTTTGACAAAAGTAGACTTTTGGATTTCTTTGAAAAAGGAGCAAAGAGCAAAGCAACCAGCAGTCTAAATACTGTAAGCATTGTTTCCATTATCCAACAAATCTTATATCTTTACATTTAACTTATGGAACATCAGTATTTTAACTAACTACAAAAATCTAAGACATATATTTTCCTAAATTAGGCCTGTAGCACAACTAGACCTGTCTTTTAGGACTGCTACACAACATGTCTGCAGATAAGTTTGGCTCAAAGTAATATGAGCATTCAAGATATACGTGGAAAATTCTCGTAACAGAAATATGAGCAGCAACAAAATGACCTCTGCTGGAAGCTGAAGCAAGGTCTTGAGATGCACATCCTTCTGAAGGTTATTTTCTGTGCTCAAATACTAAGCTTCACTCACTTGTGATAAAAAGTTCTTGCCATGCCCATTCTCTGTTTCTCTCCACCAGACAGAACATCTTTCCAGTCCAACTCTGTGTCCCAACCTGACAAGGTGTAGATTAAAGGTGACACGCATTTACATGTACAGTCACTTTTGAAAATTTTACTGTAAAAATAAAACTAAAAAAAGGCATTTAAAGACAGCAAATTGAAGAACAGTAGAAATTTGCAAAATTACTTCAAATCAGGACAGTACAAAGCTACCTTAGGCTGGTTAGCTTTCTAAAGTACTTTCTAAATCCATTTTCTTGAAAAGACAGCACATTACAAAACAAACACTAAACATACAGAAAGGACGAAAGGTTTTGATATTGAGCAAGAACATACAAATATTCCATTTCAACATTACAGAGGGAGATAATAATGATTGCTATTAAAAGAGAGCCTATCCCAACAGCAGCTAGCTCTAGGCACTTTACATTCACACATTCAATCGCATACTAAGATATAACAAAATTCCAGGTACAGGTTTTCCTTACATTGGTTTGCATTTTTCACATTAATTTGCAAATACTTCCTCCTCTGCATGCACATCAACAACTTTTTTCTTCTTTTAACAAAGAAATCTTATATGCTATCAAAGAAGCCTACTTAAAACAGAAGGGAAATCCTGTCCACATGCTAGTTAATGAAAAAATGCAAAACGGTGTAACAAAGACCTAGATGAGTCTGATGGGAAAACACAGAGTAAAAACTCCTTTGAAGAGCTGCCGATTAACGAGACAGCATGAAACACTGTAATGCAATAAAACAAAGGTAGCATTTACACTATTATGTATATTCAGATAGAACAACAGATTTGCCAAATGCTCACATGTGTATATAAATTTGAACACTTAATTAGTGTATATAAATTTGAACATTTAACTATGACAAGGTACAAGCAAAGACCTACATAAGGTATTTCTTAAAAAGATGGGTATTTAGTAATTTTTAAAAATAATTTAGATCTGTTGTTTGTCCAACATTGCCAGGCATATCATTTCAGGTAGATGAACATTAAAAAGAAAATGCTGTCTCCCTGTAACCCTTCAAATGAGTTCTAGGAATTGCTAGATCTTAATGCTCTTGATGAGGTATAGTAATCCAAAAGTTCGACAATGTAATTTAAGTTAAAAAAAGACATTTATAATTTGAGTATGAACACAAATAGAATAAGCTTTCTAAAGTTATAATAACAAACCTTACAAAATGACCTATAATCTTGACAAAAATATCAAACAACCCCAAGTCTCTTGACCGTAAAACGTATCTTTTACTTACCTCCTTCTCTGTGGACAATATGTGCCAAATGAACGATTTCTAAAATGTCCATAAGGTCATCATCCTTAAACCCTTTCCTACGCATGTCATCATGGGAGTCTGGATATATAACCTGGTCTCTCAGTGAGCCTATTGACATGTAGGGTCTGGGGGAAGATCCAACAGTTCGATACCAAACGTTATGTATTTTATTTTTTCAGCATAAAATTGGACACCATATATTGTCTGATCTATTGATAAGAGAAGAAGCACCAAACTCAATAGCAAACAAACAAAAAAGCTGAACAGAACTGTTGCCAATGACTCTTGCAGATCTCATAACAGTGATGCCAGCTAGTTTACCTGACTGCCACAAACAAAATATAAACCATTAGATAGTATCTAAGCCTATTAATAAAATTTATTACAGCAAATACAGAGAGAATGCTTTACAAGAATCCAACAATTATATTTCATAACAGTGTAATATGTAATACATGGACTCCAGAACAGGTCAATTTTTGCTTTTGACCAGAGCAGTTCCATTTTCTCCTCTTTTTATTTAAGTTTCTTTGATTCTGAAAAAAACATTTTAGCTGTAAACTGTGTCTCCCAACAAACTCCCATCATAAACTCACCCCAACCTTTAGAAAGGATGTGATCCTGAAGCCCAGGTTTAGCTAAAATCAGAACAAGCATTAGAAAGAATAAAAAAATGAAAAGAAATGTGAGGAGTAAAATATGATTAATGATCTGAGCCAGAGGATCAGTCTCAGCCTTCCTTTAACAAAAAGAGAAGTTTTGAAAATTAAATTTCTAAGTGAGCATCCGGGTTGCAATATTTTTCTTTCTCTTAACTGAATGACGAGGCTTTATCTATTGACAAGACTGTACCTTTGAGGAATGTAGAACATAGATGAAGGCGGAGGCTTGCATAGTTTTCCACCAAAGACTGGCCACAGCCCATTTAGAATTCTAAATAGCGATGACTTGCCACATCCATTAGGACCTGTGATGAGGAGGTGCATCCCTGCACCCATCTGAAAGAAGCAAATTGTAAATCTTTTGTTGAGCATCACCATATTCTTATTGTTGTACAAAATTTAAGAAACCTTTAGCGAAAACAAAACAATAAGTCTCATGGGTATTTACACCTGACTTCATAACACGCAAAGTTAATGAAAACTTTTTAACCATTGAAAAAAAACTCCATTCTCATCTCAGAAATAACAAAAAAAGGAATTTGAGCCAATTTTGATCTTTTCCGGTCCTGTGAAGTAATGCACTTAAAAAAAAGTGTTCTTAAAGAAATAGACTATATTGCATTTAAAAATATCAGACCCAATGAATTTTACCCATTGATAATTTTGATCTAATAAAATAGTGAGTTTTTTAACTACAGCATCAATGTAAAATGCATCTGATATATTGAACATGGCAAAGGAACATAAAAGCTAAAACTGTTGATGTTCACCTGAAAACTTAACGATTGCACAATTATATCTCCATTTGGGGTGATGATGGGCAAATCCTCTAGGACAATTGTTGACTGTGTATCGATGACTGTACCTGGTGACAGAAAATGTTCAAACTACCATAAAATACACAGATCAATTTAGTAAGCATAGCAAAGAGCTGATTAGTTTGTTTAACATAGCAAAGACCAAGAGAGGAAGTACAATCAACCTCTTACTGAACAGCTGATACAAAATGAGTTCATATAATATCTTAATAAGGTGCATACTCACAAAAACTAGGTAGACCCTACTCTTAACTGAAGTTTTTAATGCCATACAGTTTTGGCAATATTTGCTAAATTCGTTGCAGATGCCCGGACACCCCTTCACATTGTAATATTTAGTCCACTGATCTCGATGGTGACTGTACAAGTGTATTGTGCAGTGTGTAATATTATAGTAGTGGGTAATATTATAGTTCAGGCACACTATGTAACAGATAAGGTGATCATAGAGGTTATGTTCAACCTGAAAAGCTGTTGGGCAGTAGCGACATTTATAAATTGAGAGAGCTGCAGAGGCCTGTTGGTCTGGGCCATATCATTTTGAGCACCCCCTTTTGTGAGCCACAAGTCTGACGTTTGATCTACAGAATTTCATGCCGTCAGTAAATTGAAATGCCCATGCTAAAACTTCATTTTGTCTCCTTTTTGCCAGCTTTCTGGTATTTTGCATACCTTGGGCTCTCAACAGAATTATGCAACTCATAGGTGGTTTTGCGCCATTCAGTTTTTCCCTTGCAAGGCCCTCCCATATGTCCTTATCAAGCTTAAATTTTATTCAGATTTTGTTTCAAGTTATCTTTGTAGCAGAGTTTTTAAGTCATAGGAGATAGTTAAAACCCCTTAGAAAAAAAATTCTACCATGTAAAGCCTTTCACGTGACCACATTCAATCTAACCAAATCTTTTAGGTTAGAAAATGTCAATACCAGTGTTTGCTGTAACTTCATTGTCATCGCAAAAATGTAACATTGTAACTAAAAATGAGGTCATAAACAATATATCATTTTTTAAAACGTAAAAAAATCATACATTAAGGACTATAATGTCACTTCTTGAATTAACAACTGCAAAAATAAATCTCCATTTCAGATTCTTTTTGCTGATTAATCTATCTGCTTTTTCGTAACTATAAGGTTATCACTGAGTAATGCTGTTTACCTTTTTGCACCAGAGGCCCAGTGATTCTCTCATGAGAAAGTTTAACTGACTTCTGTTGCTTTGTTACTGTATTGCGCTGATATCGACCATTCTTGACATCATCAAACACCTCAAACATCTGGGACACACGAGAGGTATAGCCTGCCAGTTCTGTTATCTGCAAGAACATGAGAACAAAAATTTCCAAATGAATTTTACAACTGGACAGTGAAATTGAACTTCTTGTGGTAAAATTAGTCTGCAGCACTGCCTTCATTAAAGGAAAGGTAGCATATATATGCCTAAAATTAAATTCACCTAATTACTATCAAATTACATCAAAATTAAATAAAGGCTGGCTTAAGAAAACCTGACATTTGCTCAAGACATCAATTAGCCGTAATGATTGGTTAGTTGAATTTTAACGTCCCAGTCAAATTCAAGGTTACATCAGAGACGGCACTGTGATGTAAGGAGCCCTTGTATACATCACATCCAGTCACATTATCCTGACACCGGACTAACCAGACTTAACACTAAATCCATAATGCCAGACACTATGCGGATCAGCTGCTAATACCAATTTTAAAGTCCTTGGTTTGACTCAGCCTGGAATAACCACGCACCTCCCGATCTCTGAGCAAGTGTCTCTTACTGCTAGGCCACAGAGTGATTTGCAGTAATGAATGACCAAAAAAAATTATTGCAATTATGATGACTGGCAGAGAGATATAATGACATGCCAAACCATCCAAAAGTGCAGGAAATAATTGTAATTGGATTTCAATCAAAAGCCTCCTGAAGAAAAAGTTGTGCATGTAACAAAAGCACAATGTAAATTGAGAATCGAACCTTAATTTCATTCCAAGACTGTAAAAAGAAATAATTATCTTATTTCTGCTTATACTATTTTTATTCTTAATCTCGAAAATGCATGCAGATAAACAACCCTTGAAGCATTTAATAATCACAATGAACTTTTTTGGGGTAGAGCGCTATAGAAATGATATTTATTATTATTACTTAAAATGGAAGCAGATTTTCAGACAACAACATACCTCCTTGTAGGATGATATCATTCTCTCAATAGCATCTGCTGAATTTATTAGCAAATTCCGGGCTGTGGTGAAGTAACGAGTTCTTTCACTTACGCCTCCATCTACGTCATCTTCAACATTAGTCCCTGAAATAAGCAACATAAAACAATCTGAATACATGTCTGAGTACCCACTCATTTGAATCGCTAAGGAGTATGAAGAAGGCATTCTTTTGCACATAGAGTAACATTCCTTGAAAAAAAATTGTTTTGTCTGAGGCATAAGCCATGATAAGGTGAGCATTAATCTACTGGTACTACTACATTTTAACTACAGTCAAACCTGCCTTGACGACCACCTCTCTGAGAAGACCATCTGTATTGACAACCACTTTACTATGACTCCCTTGCGTTTTTTCTATATTCTCATACTCTGCATGACGACCACCTTCCCAACGCGACCGCGAGCAGCTTTGTTTCTTACACTATTCTATATAATCTCTGTAAAAAAACTCTCCCGAGGACGACCACTCTAAATCCGACAAGTGCGAATTTGTTAGTTTCACACCTCCTTACTTCAAGCTTAAAGGATCATGTAATTGTTTACCTGTGATGTAAACCTACAAAGTGGCCTGCGGTTACCAGATGGCCAGCCACTGTGATGGTGAAACCGATACGCGTGCAGGTGGAGACAAGGCGCGACAAAAGCATGCCCCCTCCCTCGTGCTTTGTTGTTTACCTGTGGTCCGTCTCTACAAGAGGGTTTAGCTTCACTGCTTGTTTAGCAGCGCTAGCAATATGGGGGTAGAGCCAGGTAGTGGTGGTTAAGAGACAATCATAGACAACTGGTCGCCAGTTTATCAAGTCTGTCAACATAGGGGGTGGGACAGATGCGATTAATCTTGATAACCGCAGATTGGATTAGAAATTCCCAGTTATGGAAAGAAGTAGAAATGCGACTGCGTTGAAAAGTCATTACAAGTTTAATCAAATGCCGAAACTGGCTCGGCAAATGGGAACTCATGGGAACTCAGAAGGGAAAGTTGTTTGCTACATTAAAAGAGAATTGAAATAAACTGTATTGTTACAGTTTTACATAAGTATGCTGCCCAAGAGGACCACCTGTCCATGACGACCACAATCGTCATTGATCTTCAGTGGTCGTCTCAGGCAGGTTTGACTGGATAACTATGTTAGCATTTTTCCTGATGTTGTGCATGATCTTTTCTTGTATACCTAAAAAGTATTAGACTAATGATAACTTTCCAATCCCTCCCTTTCTTCTCTCAATCCTCTTCCAGTGCATAACAACATTGCAGATTCTTCCCCAATCAAATGATAGTTTAATTTAGTTTATAATGGAATTTTAAACTTTGAACAGAAAAATCTGCTTACAGTGACACCTGTCTCAATTTACTTCATTCTTCTTCTACTAGACAAAATTATTGAAGTCAAGGAAAGCTATGTAAGAAAATGCTATTAGTATTAACTTCTCTCTCCCTCTCTATTTTTCTATTTCTTTTTCTTAACCTAAATGTTAAATCTAGCTCTTGTAACTAGATCATGAACTAGTTTTTAGTTACAGTTCATTACCATGCAACATTTTGTTTGCAGTATTAATTATTATAAGTATAAGGCATATAAAATTCATTGCCTTTACAGTTATTAAAAATTGATGATTCTTCTTCTTCTTGGTCTCTGCGTCAACTTGAAATAGTGACCCCTATCTGTTGGATGTACCCATTGGTCTTTTCCAGTTCTCTAATGGTTCCCCAGAGTTTGTTTTAATTATAAATGTGTTTGGCCACTTGGTACAATACGCTGTTGCTCAGCTGCTCTATCTCAGATCCCTCTCGGGCTAGCCAGTCTGCTTTTCATTCCCGTCTATTTTGCAGTGGCCTGGTATCCATTGGAGGATCAGCTTTTCTATAGACTGTTCTTCTAGCTTTTGAATTGATGATTGAAAGTTATGGCTGATCAATCATAATAAACTGTTAAAATCTCACCATCTTCTCTGTAGCCTGTGGCGGTGATGATAGGCACAGCAACCATGATCAGCCCAGAGGCACTCCACACATATTTCATGAGAAACTGCTCTAACATGATATACCACAGACGCTTTTTGAAGATAAGATCCATCTGGTCCACTAGAGACCTGTAGCACTTGGCAAGAAGTGACTTCTCGACCTTGGTAAGAGAAAAAAAATGCATGTGATCAGTAAAGCAAAGACTATTATCTTATCCGTAAAGACTCAAGGTTATGAGGAAGATTATTTTTTTTTCCCTGTGCAAAGATTATTTTATTAAATAGACTTTTAAAATTTAAAAACTAGTATGACCACAGGTTGTAAATTTAAACGTATGAATTTGAGAGTGTAATGAGCTTTTAGAATGAAATAATATGAACTATTTTCTGAAAAATTCAACAAAGTTTCTTAAGAGCTCAAAAACAAAAATTGTTATCATAGAATGATGTAAATATAATGAATACAACAGCCTAAATATCCTAACTTAAAATTTTAAACCGTGAAGAACATCAATAGTTAGTTGGTTATTCAACCTACAGAACAAAAAAAAAATGAAACAGGCCTACCTTATGGCCATTGTAAAATGCAATCTCCTCAGCATTGGTGATGATTCTTGAGTGCATAAATCTAAGATAGCCTTTCCTGTGTGCTTCCTCAGCAACAAGCTTCCCAAACTTGGGTGAAACAAGGCGCAAAATGTTGGCAGTTACAATAATGACAACACTGGCAATTGCTGTTGGCAGTTTTGAACTTGCTCCTCGACTACTTGCAAGTCGGAACAGTGTGAAAGACATGAGGGCAACATCTAACAAGGGCTTTGTGAGGCATGAGTACAAATGTGCAAGAGATGATGTGAACATTGTGATATCCTCTGTTAAGCACTGATCTGCATTGGATAATCTACTGTCTAGATTACTTACTCTATAGTATGTTTGGTTGTCAAAATACTTCTCATAAGCATGTTTAACCAGGCGAGTACGAAACACAAGTGCAAGCTTACTCTCCAGAAATCGAAGAAGACTGTTCACAAATGTTGCTGGTATAGCTAACAAAATCCATTTTGCCAACTGCACAACAAATTTAGTCACATTTTTCTGCACAATTGTTTGAACAATGCTTCCATCTAACTGAGCTACATAAATCGACAAAAATGTTCTGATGACCAAGCTTGTTGTATGCAAGACAAGAATACCAAACTCTTTGCACCAAATCCTAGGGATTATGATCTTCAGTAAGAACTTGAGCTGTTTAAAAAACACCTTGTTAACACTAGGACTTTGTTTTCCTCTTGATGGAGACTGCTTTGCTCGAGATGGTGATTTTGATGCCAAGCCAGGAGATTTTCCATAGCTTTCTGTCTGTTCATTCTTTTCTTTTTGCTGAAAGAGGACTTTTGCTAAGACAGGGTAGTAATTTTTTAAAGTGTATGCTGCTACTAAACATACAGCACTACCAGCAGCAATCTTCTGCCCAGAGAAATTTACTTTTGAAACTTGATCTAGAAATTTACTGTTTGACATGGTTGTGAGTTTGTTGTAACTTAAGTGTTATAAACACGATAAAAAATGTTTCTCACTAGAGTTAGACCTAGGTAGAGATCTAGATCCACACTAGATTTTACTGACGTTTTGGATGGAAAAAAGAGCTAGATCTAGATCGAAGACTAGCATTATAAATCATACTATAGATAGAGTCTTTAGAAAGGTGATCTAGTCTCATACTAATGTGTATGATCTCTTGATTTATAACAGATTCAGCCAACACTGTAGACAGTCTACACTGAGTGTAGAATCTAGATCTAAATCTATATACTTCAAACTAAAAAGTCCATAAAATGTGTGGTTGGCCTTGGGGTATAAGCCGAGATCTAGAATCTAGATCTAGAACTATTTGAAGAACCAAATTCTTGTGATTTTATATGGATGCCTCTCATTGTTACATTACAGCTACTCCAGTCCATGTACTGTCAGTCTGTGAGCATCTCAGAATTCAATACGAAACTGTAGTTTGAAATGAACACAGGAATTTATTATATTTGCTAATACATGATGATAGATCTGGGCCAAGAGTCAATTTCTTATGTAAAGAAGATCTAGATTTTAGGTCTATCTCAACACCTAGATCTAGATCTTAGCACAGGACATCTCCCATTGTTGACAATCACTGAGTTGAGCAACCCGTAGCCTTGAAGTGAGTGGTGAAGACCTTGTTTTGTGGCAGATTTTAGGGATGTTGCATCGAAAGTCCAAATAGTTTAGGAATTCAAGGCTTTTAACAAAATCTGGTGAATAGAAACAAAAACACAAGATTATATTTTCAGATCTTTGTTTTTATTAAATTTGTTACTATTTGGTTTGCATGTGAGAAAAGCTTGAACAGAAAAATTGACACTATGTACTTATTTTCCATAACAGGATTTGTTAGTTATTTTGATTATGAGATACAAAGAGGCATACTGAAACGCGACAGTCGATACTCCGATCAACCGTCGTGATGTTGACAAAAAAGACCAGCGCATAGACTTACGTGACTCTACGTCTGCTGAAAGCAGGGGCCAAATATCCGAAACACTATCGCACAGCAATCGTTAGCAGACTAGACTCATCTTTTAAGCTTTTAAAATCGGTTTCTATCCACCCTTAGGTGTAGATCTAGATCTACATTATTTTGAAATAGAGTATCTGGGGAAACCATTTCGTTCTCTAAAACTTGTAATCACAAAAAAAAAAAAGAAAAAAAGGAATAAGACTTGGATTTGGAAGTAACAAAGGGCTCTGATACCGGTACTAGGTCTAGAGTATTTAACCAGATTTCTAGATCTCATATACTTACAGACCCTCTTTAAAAGATAGCAACCGCCTCTCTTCATTTTTATGCTTTTGATATTAAATTCTATCTAGATTCTCTAGACTTAGATTTAAAGATCCTCCGGGGATTAGATATAACGCCGTCTTGTCGCGTTCAATAAAGATAAAGTTTCGATAGCTTTCTGTCCTTATTATCATTGGCTGCCGGTAACTGAACATATGAAACTGAAAGGTCACTTAAAAAAAAGAAAACAACATATTTAGTTACCAAGCTTAGATTCAAGAGGAATTTAGACGCCTAAAGTCTAAATCAAATAATTTTGGTACATCGTAGCCTACAATCCGTTGGTGACACTCTAAGGTCTAGACAGATTGCAATGAAATGAACTGGGTTGGAGGAGTCCGAAGAAGAATAACGGTGTCCAGTCGTAAAGACAGAAAAATTCAAAAGGTAGGCTGAAACTTGGCCTTAAGTTTTCCATGTAGGCTACACATGTATCTAGGGGCTAAAACTAAAAGTTTTCTGTTACCGGGGTACTATATGTGCGTCATCAGATGTACCATAAAATTTCCCTTTGCGGTATATAGCCATAGGATAGATCTAGTATATCTATACTCAAATTTATCAACTATCTTCACATAAATGACTTTGTATAATCCGATACGGTAGCTTCAACTAACCCACTATTTTGTTTTTGCCATGTTTTTTTTTCCACAAGGAGCATTATTATTATTATGTCTGCGCTTTTCCCTCCACACAAATGAAAATGCATAATAAAACTGTTTTAACTTGGTCAGTTTTAAATGACCAGCCTTTCAAGAAAATAAAAAAGCAAAAAAAACCCACGCACGCACGCACACAAGCACCCTATAATATTCAGATATTGTGTATAAAAAAACCCAGATAGGCTTAGGCCTAGACCTAGAACCTATAGATCCCATAT
>BMAT01006091.1:90335-112012 GCA_019649035.1 Elysia marginata
TTTTTTAGCATTTCTATGCCCTTTTGAAGTATTTTCTCAGAAAACGTACGCCAAGTAAGTGTGTAAATTTTATTGTTTTTCCAGCGCTCGCGTCTACCCAGAACAGAACACAAAGAACCCGCTTTTTTAACACACAGTCTTTTACAATAGTGGCTAGTCTTTAAATCTAGATGTAGACGTTGAAGCCGATTCAGGTTTGAAAAAGAGCTCTCCTAGACGTGACAGTTTAGACCTTGACTCAAATAACTAAAATAGTACCTATCACTTTAATGGAGACAGGCTGGAGCAGACACTGAAGATCGTTTTCATCAAGTAAAAAATGATTTAATTATGTCCTTTTAGGGGCTATTCCCAAATGATGTGTACAAATTATTGACCAATTCTTAGATCATTCTCCCGCTCCTGAGGACAGATGTGGATATATTACTCTTTAACACCCCCTACCTCCCTTTGGATATCTGTGGTATAAACTACACAATATGTACTAATATTAATATATATTATTTATATTGCGTCACACTACATGCACTTTACACAAATTTATTTTTCTTGTATAAAGAAATACAAGTAATTGGCAAAAAGTATATTATAATGAATTAACGTTTTCTTTATTTTACACGTTTAACCTAACAACTGAACAAATATTGAATAAAAGTGATCATAATTTTGAAAGAAAAAAGTGAGAAGTCAACCCCTCGATCGGCTCTTTAGATGATGAGATGAATCTTTATTCGTCCCAGTGAGAAATTTGTCTTGGACAGCGTTTCATTACATATATAAGTTTATGACAAACATTTCATTTTCCACACATGTACATACTTAAAAATAAAGTTTAATATTTGTACAGTTCAATGTATTCTATAAATACATCCTATTGCATACATTAAATAGGATATCGTTGTAAAATGCCTAACGTTCCAGTTGCCTATGTATCGCAAGACTTAAGTCTTCTCAGTAGCGCAGATGCAGATGGAATAAAGGACCTTCGATATCTCTCTGTTTTTGCAATTGGTTGCATGATCTTGCCACTACAAAAGGATAGGAGGAACTGTTTATTTAACGGACGGGTTAGTTCTTTTAGGACTGTTTTTAGCTTTCTTCACAGCGTGGTCTTCAGACAGGCAATCTATTGGTGTAAGTGTTCTTTTTACAATCTTTTCAGACTTCCCTATTAATCTGTTTATCCTCTCTTTATCTTTTGTCATGATCAACGATCCCCAGCAATTTATACCATAGGTGATGATGCTTTCATTTGTGGCTTTATAAAACAAGAGAAGAATTTCAGGATTGACTTTAAACGACCTTAATTTTCGTAGAAAGTATAGCCTTTGGTTAACCTTTTTACAAACATCGTCAGCGTGACTGCTCCAATTTAGTTTAGAGTCTATTTTTAGATCTAAGTACTTGTAGCTATCGACAATAGATACAACTTTCCCATCAATTAGTAGTAGGTTAAGAGGTTCTTTCTTCCTCCTATAATCAAAAACTATTTATTATTTTGTTTTGTCCACGTTTAAAGTAAGATGGTTGTTCTTGCACCATTCACAGAATCTGTAAACTTCAGACCTGTAGGCTTCTTCGGAGTTGCTTGAGAGACCGTGCAAAGTAGTGTCATCGGCAAATTTAATGAGACAGATATTTTCATTTTTTGTTCTATAATCATTAGTATAGATTGAATATAAAACTGGAGACAACACACACCCCTGAGGCGCACCTGTGTTTGTTACTACTGTCTCCGAACGTTTACCATTTAAATTAACATTGTGTTCTATGCGTAAGGAATTCTATGATCCATAAGATTAATGATGTGTTAACATTGAGTGCAATTAATTTCTGCGCCAGGAGATGAGGTTGAATCGTATTAAAAACCGATGAAAAGTCTGTAAAAAGTACCCTAGCATAAGATTTTGGTACATCTAGATGTTTAGTGATGTTATTTAGAAAAACTAATAGAGCATCGTCTTCACTTCTGTTTTTTCTGTCGGCAAATTGCATTGGATCAAACTGATTTTCAGAATCTTGAAGTGAGTACCCCAAAACAATTCTTTCTAGACATTTAAATGCTACGGAGGTAAGCGCTACAGGTCTGAAGTCGTTAAGATTTTTTGCAGATTTACTTTTGGGGACTGGTATTGTTTCGGACCTCTTCCATACTGCTGGAATGATGTGATGAGAAAGCGACTGATTAAATAAGAATGCAAAAATAAAGGAAAGCTGACTGCAACATGCTTTCAAAATACGACCAGGTATTTTATCTGGGCCCATGATTTTGCCTGACTGTAACTTACTAAATTCTTTTTCAACTGTCTTCTCAGTTACTTCTAGGTGAGGTCTTACTAGTTTTGACAAAAGGTCTCTTTTTACTGATTCCTGTTCTTTTTTAAAGTCAAAGATATCAAAGCGACAGTAGAATCGATTGAGTTCGTTGGCGTAGCTTAATTCGTTAGATACTTTAACTTTCACTCTATCTTTGCCACTGCCCGTAATCTGCTTAAGGCAATCCCATGTTCTTTTAGGGTTTTTTGATGTTAATTTCTCCTCTAGTTTTTTCTTGTAAATATATTTAGCTTCTTTAACATGTTTTTTTAAATTTTTTTTTCTTTCTCATTTCTTCTAGATCATTGTTTTTGTGGGCTTGTCTTTTCTTTCTCAAAAGTTCTTTAAGTTCTTTAGTGTCCCACGGTTTTTCATTTGGAAATTAGTTTATCTTCTTCACAGTGATCACATTTTCTTCACAAAAGTTAATAGAACTATTAATAGTGTCAGTCTGTTCATCAAAATCATCACAGGCGTCGACAAAGACAGTCCAGTCTGTGCACTCTAAACACCCTTGGAGCCGCTCTATGCTGCCTGGTGTCAAAACTCTATGTTGTTGCGAGATGGGCTTTCGTCTTTAGGATGGGTCGGTACTTTGGCATCAGGCTAATGATGTTGTGATCAGAATCACCGAGGGGTGGGAGGGGTGAGCATTTGTAAGCTTCAGCAACATTGCTGTAGGCCAGGTCTATTGTTCGTTCATTTCTCGTTGGACAGGTGACGTATTGGTGATAGTGTGGTAGCTGGGTGTCCAACGTGCAATGGTTGAAATCGCCTACAATTAATTTGATTGCGTCAGACCAGCGGCTGTCTTGTTCCTGTACCTTTGATGTTATTGTCTCTGTGGCCTCAGTAGGATTTGCAGATGGAGAGATATAAATAATGGTTACAATTACGTTGGTGAATTCTCGAGGTAAAAAGTAAGGTCGAGTGTGGACGGTGAGGAGCTCGAGATTGGGAGTACATGTTTTATCCTTTACTATAATGTTGTTTGGGTGTGCCCAGCGCTCATTTACACTAAACAGACTCCACCGCCCCTTTTCTTCTCAGATTCTGCTGTGCGGTCACTGCGGAGAGTTGTGAATCCTTCAACCGCTGTTGTCTGGTCGGGTGTTGTGTGTTCAAACCAGGTCTCAGTGAAAACTAGTTGTGACGCCTCCCTGAGTTCATGGAGGTGTACACAGCAAGTTTGTAGTTCTTCTAGTTTGTTGTTAAGTGATCTTGTGTTTCCGAAGATAATACTTGGCACGTAAGGTTTGCCTTTTCTGCGTCTATATTTTTCCCTTATTCCGCCTTTCCTGCCCCTTTTCCGTTGTTGTTGATGCAGGACCGGTTTTGGCTGACACAGGTTCGAACTGCTCAAGGCCTGTGGACTGAGACTTTTAAGTACGGCGGGGCTGTATCTTAAGATATGATTACCAGTGTTAGTGTCATAGGCTCCTACCTTTTTTGCAAATATAATTAGATAAATGGCTAGAAATATCAGAAAGTTTATCCACAGGTAGCACAAAAACTTCATCTTACGGTCTATCAAAAAAGTAGAACACTCAGAGCACACTGACAGATTATATCCGCGAAATTATCACACCAGGACAGGAACAAACAAAAACGTGGCCGTGTCGCCGCAAGAGCAAGCGTCAACATCAATTGAATAAGAAAAAAAAGAAAGCTGAATTTTAACCTTGTAATTTGTTGTAACGGACGATTGTGTCAAAGTTATTGTGTTGAAGTCAACAAGCGTTGTAATTTAACAAAGGCAGTTTCACTGCTGTGGTTAAGGTTAACCGAAAAAAGAACATCGTATCCGAAGATCACTTTTATGCGTCGTAATCATTAGTGGAGTAGACTGTAGTAAGTCTACTTCAGAATGTTTCATGAGAGACTTTACTTCAAAATGGTAATTTAATACATTAACAAAGAAAAGGGACATTTGAAATCTAAAGAGGCAAACATCACTTGTGGATGCCAGATTTTTCTGAAATCTGGCTGGAAATATTTTTTAATGAATTTCATGAACCTGTAAACACGATAAAAAAGAAAAGAACACATGTAGTTAAATCATAGAGATGATTTGCGGATATGATATTAGTCTGCTATAATTTTCATTGCAACCATTAATAGGTTCGCATCCACAAACTGCTGCACTCCCCTTCTCCACCCCATGGACAGAATGTGGACATTTCACAAACTCTCCCCCCTGACTGTTCTCATGGTTTGTGAATGGCCTCTTGTTCACCCAAAAGCGTACTTGGCAAATACTGAGGTTTTCATAAATTTTTTTAAGCATTCAATTTTCCCATACTTTTATCTACAAACTGAAGTCAGTGAAACAGTTACCTATTTTTACTTCCTAACCGAAAAACTCCTGCGTATGTTTATACATTTACTCGCTGACTAATTATCTAGACCATTACGGCTTTTACTACACACTTGTTGTGTTATTCTTCTTCTCTTGTAGCTGCTAACATTCTCCAAGGGACCGAATTTCCAATGCATTTTATCAGTCTACTCATTTAAGTACAACAACAACGGGGCTTCCTGAGGACCCAACTTCAGTTTACAACAATGTTACATTTTATCTTCGTTGGCTTTGGGTCATTGCAAGCATTTTTGTCTGCTTATATTTTTCTTTATTTTACTTTTGATTGAGATTATTATACGTGTGTGCTACGATTATTGTTGTAAACTGAGTAGAGGTCATTTTATTCCTGAACTTTAAAATCTATCCGATTGTTAAGATAGTTATTTGAACAATTTTTTAAAAATTTCCTGGCACCTTCACTATCAGAGTATTAAAAAAGGTAAGTCGACACGAAGCATTACATGTTCACATCTCGTTTAAACTACTCATATTCAAGTAATTCTCCTCTTCTTACTAAGGGGCTCTTTCAGTCACCGTAACATCTTCTCGGCCAATCTTTAATTTGTGGATTGAAAGATTGCTAATGTTTGCATCCGTGAAATGCTTTGGAATAAAGTTTAATTACAAAGCAAAGATATTCAGTAAATCTTTACTCTGTCATAGAAAGAGTAAAAAATAAGCCAAATAGAGGATAACGGCCATATCAGCGGCTTGATGGTTTTAAATATTATCAGATATCTTATTTATTTAGTTGTTTTATAACCGCCTATGACCAAGACAGTGCCCTGTTGTTAAAGACGGAATAAAAGAAAATCATTATTATGGTGCATTAACTTCTTTGCTTTTCTGGTACTAAGAAGAGGTTCATTTCTTTCTAACCGGTTTCCAAACAAAGTGCCGCACTCATGATATAGATCAAACCGATTGTGTAAATTTACGTGTATCAGTGTGAACTCACAATGGTACACATAGCGCCACCAAGTGGAGGTCGCATACAAGCTATGAATGCAAAACTTGCCAGTTTTAGTGGCGTGTTATTATTATCTTATACTCCGATGAAGGTGGGTCCATCACGATAATTTTATAATGTATTGTTGTAGCATCTGCCCCGAGAATTGTTTTTTATGGATGTGTATTCTATTGGTGGACTAGTTTTAAATTCCCGTTGTTAGTTTTATGTTCTGGAATCTTGGCGTACTAGTACTTACAAAAAATATATTGTTTTTTGTTGTTTTTTTTTTTGCTTCACACCCCTTGAGATTCCTGAACTAGTTTGCTTGTGCCTTATTGGCCACTTATGTAACATCACTACATTTTCTCACTTTTTTTGCAAAATCTTTTACTGTAATTTTTGTGTTTTTCGAGGTTTTGAGTAAGTTTTTACAGATTGTTGATGAAAAGAATCCTACAAGACAATCAGCCAAGCGTCAATTTTGTTTGGCTAATTCAACCCTGTCGATCAATGTTAATCAAAATTTTTGTTTCAAAGTATTTCTTATTGATTAGTCAAAAATTCTTTTAGCTTCGCATTAGAAAAACAATATTTAGCTTCCCATACGATGGCCACACATACCTTTCCTTTTCACATTATCAACCTTACGTCTAAAAATAGTGATATTGATTCCAATGATTTCTGGCTCCAAGCAATCAAAGGTTTTTACTCGTACTTTTTTTATTTTGCAGGAAACACAGGGCATCATCACCAGATAATGTTTACCTAGAGGTAGGAGACATGTGTTTGTTATATTGCAAGTATATACACATATGTGTCTATTTTTGCATTTACTTAGAGCAAACACAAAACTTCATAATTTTTGTGTGTTTCAGTTTCACTCGAGCTTTGTGTTTTTATTATTCCAAACGCACATAGAAACCCAGTCATTTGTGTCTAATAGAATATTATTTACAAATACAGACATCAGCGCATTTTAAAAGATTTTTTTTTACAAATCAAGTCTTTTCTAGACATTAAAATGGTTAATTTCCAATAACATAAAAATGAAAAAAAAAAAAGAAATACATCTATTGAATATTTTCTCTACGAAGTGAGAACTTAAAAGTGTTAAAGTTAGTTGATTTTTTTGTTCGTTGTGTTCTCCTTTGACGGCTTACTCTCGCTGCGCAAAATGATTTAGTTATTTAGAATAGTTTTTTAGTGAAAATTGTTAAGATTATTGGCTTTTTTCATACATTTGCAACGTTTCTTTATATTAGCAACCTGAATTATTTAAAGTCGTTCAAACACACAAATCAAATCTATCTGTTAATATTGACAGATTTGTAACTTGGAAAATCAAGTTTCTCAACAAAAAGAGCAGACCTTAGTCATAGAAGCACAAACAGAAACCAACGCTACTAGTAAGGTAAGATTTTCTATAAATCTTTACGTGGAAAGTGTTTTGAATCGAGTTAAGTCAGTTCTAGTTTTGTTTCTGTGCGGCAGCTTGTGCTGCTAACAGGATTAATATCTCAAAATTCTATATTGCTCAAGTTAGACTTTAAGTCCAGCGAAGCATTGTCACAAAAGTTTTTATGTTTCTACTTTTCATTTAAAAGTTAAACAAGAATCCTTTCATTTTGCAAAGTAATTTTTTCCTTCATAATTTCCTAACATTATAAATTAGTAGTTAATTGGTCTACATATTATGACCAATTCGCGTAGTGGCGACATGGTATAAGCTATGTTTCTGTAAGTGGCAAGGCGGTGGGTGTCGAAGCATTTATATGTCGAAAGTTCGAATCATACCAAGGGCAGACATTTCGGGCATTTCCACAGGAAAACCTACGTCTGTCCACTGCTTATTTCATACCTTTAAAATCTTTCAATCATTTGATTGCGCAGTGCTGCCTCCACTATTTATTGTGCTTGCAATTAGCCGTGCAGCCTACTACTTGCGGCTATTTTTTTCATTCTCTGATTTACAAATTCTTTTGATACCAGGGAATGCCAATGAGACAGGGCGGTGTTGATTCAGATGTCCTCATCGTAGTCAATCAAATGATCGACTGCATCGCTATGGAAGAAACTGTTTGTAGCGCTCAGGAGAGAGCTATGGTGAAAAAGGCGATCCATCTACCTGTTCATGATCTTCCTTCTATGACAGGCCTCCTGACTAAATCTCAAAAACAAATCTGTGACAGTTCTTCACTGTCACCAATCGATTCATATGTGATGGTGCAAGAAGAAAAACTTAACTCCAATGCAGTTTTGAGCAAAGGTATCCAGGTAGAGCCGACACTGCTGGACAAATCTGTTCAGTCAGAGGGCAGTGAGGCGAGCCGGCCAGAACTGGTGGATGCGGCGTGTAGTCCGATCAGACAGGCCTGTCATCAGTATCAGTCCCAGCAACGCTATAACACTCGTAGGCACGCTGGCGGCCATCATTTCTCTAGTAATCGCAGTCTTCGTCCCTCCAAAAACCAAAGAGAACACAAGAGAATTTCAGCAAAAGCAAAAAAGCCGGAGATGGGAAAAGAGGCAAACAAAATGAACGATTCAGAACAGCTGCATTTGACGCAGCCTGAGGATTAGATCTAGGCCTACAAATGATAAGCCTATAAAAATTTTGAATAATGTTATAGTATCTCAAGAAGTTTGAAGGGTAATCCTATTCAATTGTTTGTTTGGTTGACTTGAAATATTACTTTAAATAGGAAATCTTTGAACCAATTATGGAGAGTTCTCTGAACCACACGGTGGATCTATACAGTTTCCCAGTCAAGTCTCATGGTCAACTATCTTAATCGATCTAATATCTTTAAGTTGTTCAGCCAATACGAACGCAGCCCTGCAGTAAGACGAAAAATAAAACTTCAGAAGAAAAAGTCTTAGAGCTGCTTCTGCTAGTGCAGGCTAGATGGGATAAGCCCAAAATTTGAAAATGTCTTGGGGTCTATATATGGAATGCCTTTTGATTACCGATATCATTTTATAAAGCTTAATTGAGTTCGTTGTGACAAATAAAAGGTAGGAGATTTCACTTTGGAGGCCACCTAGGCCTGTAGAAGAAGCTGCGATTGTGTGTTGCAGCATAACCAGTGTTTACTCATAACCCTTGACTCTCTTGACTGGAACTTTCCAGATGGGCTAGATAGTGATAGGCGAATTGCCATCCCATGGCATGAACGATCCAAGGTCTTTCTTTGATGGTCTCGCATATATGCCTCAAAAGTTGTTATCGTTCTATAATCATTACTAAGCAGTTTCACGATTTTACATAATCCTAACCTGGCTATCTCGCCAGGTCTTTCAAAAAAGACTAACGCTTTAAGTTTACACGTCACTTCTGCAGACTAACACTAACAGTACACATGTAAACTTTTTTTTTACAATACTGTTGTTACATTCTTAACGATACTCTTGTTTCATTTTTAAAGGTACTGTTGTTGCATACTTGTTGCCCTTACTTGTAATTTTCTTTCTAGTATAGACTTAGGCCTCGATTTTCATGTTGTGTACAAACGTGCAAGTAATCTTTACAATTTAGTTTTCAGCTATGAAAAACAGAAACGATTTCTTTGCTGTAACCTTTTCATCTTTATACGTTTATGTTCGCAAATGACATTATGTTAATAAAGATAAATATTAAATTCCTATCAGGGAATAAAAACTAAGTTGTTCCCCATGCCCTCTTATTTGATTTAATTTTTTTCTCATATTGAACAACTGCCTTTCATACCACATTTTTAAGTTTCAATGTAAAGTGGAAGTATTTTTAGATTAGCCTTTAGAAAAATTACCCGTTATCAAGCAAGAGAACTTATTGAAAACGAAGTACGGTTATGAAAGTTAAACTAGAGAGCGAACTATTCTGAGAGTAAAAGATCTACGAACAATACCGAGGTTGTTTCTTTGTGCGATTTGCCCAAGAACCCAGGCAAGGGTAATTTTTAGAAACAATTTTAAAAAAACTTTAATATACTTTAACATACTCGAAATCTACATAAAAAGCAATGCTGAAAAATACCAAGTATTTCGTAAATATAAGTTGAAGAAAATTTGATTTATCGGCTTTGAAATACCTTAATAATGTGAGATGTTCGATTAAGGCTGTCTTTGAGAGTTTTTTTTCCGTCGAAATCACACGAAATTTAAATTGTATCAACAGCTATGATCTTATCCTCAAATCAGGCTTGTCATCTGACAGCCGTTGTTTAACTTTTACACGTAGAGACACAGTTAAGTCCAGCAGTAACTCGCCGCAGAACTAGTGGGCAAGAATATCCGACAAGGCCGAGGATTTTGGGAGGCTGGGCAGGATATGCGAATCTCGCTATCGCAATTTTTACAACCAAAGGCTACAAGAACATGACTACGAGTAATGTCTGTGAATAAGTTTTTATAAGGAAAAAGGTAAGACGGGAAAATAAAGCGAATCAATGAATATTATCACATACAAAGTAGCTTATGTGCAAGTTTATAAAACTACCAGCTCAAAGGTCGCTTTTTTCTCCTCTCCTTTATTTTCTTAGTTGTTTTTTTTAGATTGTCGTTTCAATAGTTAAGAACGAGTATCTACATTGAGCGGGTTTCTAATGGCAGCATTTTCTTTTCATTTTGTTTAAATAAAAAAAAATTGTTTACGGCACCGGTACTTGTACATCTGGTATGAAAGATGTCTTCTTTTCTTTAATAACACTTAAACAAAACCTTCTTCGATTTTAACTACAAGGGGTCAGGGTATTCTAACGGTCATTGAAGTCCCATTGAAATGATTTAACATTTCAACATAAATCAGGAACATGAATGAAGATTTTGCAGTCACCATAATTTTTTTTTCGAAAAATACCTGTGTGATAAAATATCAGCACGCAACTAAATTAAGACAGTCTTAAGTTTCTTGTAACAGGAAAAAAGGAGGAGGAGGGGAGGGTTACAATCATGTTTTTATGTGGGGTCTACCTATTTTTTTCGAGCAGAATAAGTACATTAAAAGTTTTGTGAAGAACACCAATGACCTGCCTTGTATTACAAGTTTTCAAACTGAGTGGGATGCATCTTGGCTACTGTCCCTTTTTTTTTCCCTTTTGTTTTTGCATATTGTATTCTTCTTTTACCCTCTGCTCGCTGCTCTCTCTCTCTCTCTCTCTCTCTCTCTCTCTCTCTCTCTCTCTCTCTCTCTGTCTGTCTGAGTCTATGTTCGGCCATTTCTTCTCTCTCTAGTTTGTTTCTTGTTCTGTCTTTCCCTCAGCTGTCTTTTTCCTTGCTCTCCCTCTCTATCCCTTTAGTTCTCAATTTCTATATTTTCCTTTAAAGTTTAATGCTCTGTCTGTCTTTCTCATGCTTAACGTGTACTGACTTCTACCTTAGTATTTAGATTTTCTCATGCTCAACCGCTTTTTGTTGATGTTTATCTTCTTCCGTAATAGAAAACGCATTATCTACGTTACAAGCTAACGATATTTTTGACAGAGCCTTGTTGTACTGAAACAAAAAAGAAATAACAATAAGAGATTTATGAATAAGGCATTCACACCCCTTTGTTTTGTCTAAGATTTAGAATGCAAACAACGCAGGTGCAAATAATGCAAACGAATTAGGCACAAAGTCTTATGCTCATAGTACGATAGTTTTATTTTGTTTTCCATACTAAATATTTTTACTAAACAAGCAAAGGTAGAAACACAGAGACGTTTGGTGTTGCTGACAACTATTCCATAACTGTCGGCAACACGCGTACTTATCTACAGTCTACTGTATACCGGTACATTAGTTAGCATTTGATTCCATCTTACAAACACGCAGATCATCTCTAAATGTCCTTTGCAACATGCAATGTAGGCATTACATGATATTTGAAACATTGCAATGAAAACTGTACAACACTTTTAACGTTTTGATATAATAGAGCAGTGTCATTATAATTAGGATGAAGTATTATTTCAGTTTACCTGTATACTTAAGGTAAGGATGTATCTAAATCAGCAATATCAAAATATGATTTTAGATAAAGAGCCCATAATAATTAAGAGATGAGGTGCCTACATTATGGTGGAATCGTATCACATAGCGCATATGACAACTTTAAAGTATTTATTAAATAAACGATAACATTAATAATGATATCTATTAGATATTATTATTTTTATCACCTTTACATTTATTATTGATATTATTATTATCATTATTTTTATTATTATTATTATTGATATTATTATTATGATTATTATTATTATTATTATTACTATTATTATTATTATCATTATTAATATTATTGTTCTTGTTGTTGTTGCGCTTTTGTGATTGTAAACAGAGGTTCACCCGGAGCTGCTAATGTAGCATAAATTTACGTGTTGTTTTTTTTTGTGCATAAAATTGCTTCATTCTCTAATAATTTTATGCGCATTATTCAAAATGACACTACGTTCAATATATCACCTTTGTAAAAAAAAACAACGAAATTCAAATGCGACATAATTCAACTAAGATCATGTCTGTTTTATGAAATGTGTTAACTCAATTTTACTTGTTTAAAAAAATCATAGCTACGCGTATTGCTCTTTCAAAAATGACCTTCTGATGGTAAGGGAAAAGTCCTATACGGATACTGTAATATTCTACCCTGCACGCCAAGAAAATCTTTACAACCATTTAATAATTCACTGTATGTTTGAATAATGTCTGTCGTTCTATATCATATCGTTTATTTAGACACACCCTGGTCAAGGACATATACCAACACGAGTAGGGACACATTATTATAAGGTAACATTCATAAAGTTTATAAATACTTACATTAACAATTTCCTATTTCAACAGTTACAAACAAGAGCAAAAATAGCATTAAGAGTTAAAAACACAACCTTAAATTTAGTTAAAAACATTGAAAAGACTTCTCATTTCATGTCTATATCAACACTTTTAGTAAAACTCCTAGTTACAACTGAAACGCTGGTTTACAGATCTTTCACACTCACAGCGTTGATTAATCACTAGCATAATATACCATATATAGCTCCATCGTGTATCAGAAATGTGCGCCTGAAGCCAGGAAGGACTTGGAATTAATCGAAATGGTAAAAGGGGGTGGGATTGGGTGAGGTGGGGAAGTAAGATAAATAACCATAGAGGCCCTAACTCATCCATCAATGGGTTCTTTGCGCCAAAGCATCCCTGTGGACCATTGTCATGTACTCCTACGTGTACTAAAACGAATAACCTGAGATCATCAGTATTGAACCGACCAAATGATGCGTTTGGGGTGAACAATTTCATTAATAAATATTATTCCCGTTTTCCTCAATATATAAGCGTGGCGTATGCTTTCATTTCTTGCTGTTATAGTAAAATTATACCGTTTTAGAAGTTTTCCAGAAATGTCATTTGTACATAATTACGAGAATGTCTTACAGTTACATTAGTAACAGAGACGCCTGCACAAAGTATGAGATTCAAATACGTGTACAATTAGACAGAAGTACAGCAAAGCAGGCCAGCCATGTGATGTCATTCACGTTTTACAACTCTTTATTATGGTACTAAACTAAGCCGCCGTAGGAACGAGGCCTAGGTACTAAGCGATCTCAACTGAGTGCATTTAGGCCTGAACATTAATTACACGAATTTGCATTGGTTTTTTTTCATTCGCACAAAAAACACGGGTAAAACATTGAATTATTGTATCGGTATAATCGACCCAAATTCTACGTATTAATATTGAGTTAGATATGGAATTTTCAAATAAAGTAATCTTTGTCGTCGACGTTATTGCTCTTCACTTATCTAGGCAGGAAAAGTAAAACATCAATGATAAATAAAGAAAATGAGTTATTGATTAAGAGAAGGCATGAGATGCATACATACATTCAGAGATAGACAGATAGAGAAAAAGAGAAAGAGAGAGAAAAGAGAGAGAGAGAGAGACAGAGAGAGAGAGAGAGGGAGAAATAGAGAGAGAGAGTGAGAGAGAGATTTGTGCGGTAATGACACCAAAAGAGAAGATAGTGCTCATTATTTTACATTCAGTTTGTTTTGCAGTAAGCACAGCGCTTTTCTCAGGAAGATTGCAATGATACAGTACGCAATGACATGCACTTAATTGAGTGTGACATGGTGGCTGATGTTTTTTTTATTGGTTTTTCTTGTTATTTTCTGCCGAGCCGTCAGAAAAAGGTCATAAAAATCATTGACTGTCTCATAATAATTTTCCATACCATACATCATGTTCATAGAACAGATATACTGGTAGGCCTACTCTTTTTACCGATTCTAGCCCCTTTGTAAGGATTTTAATGCTCAGTCCAAACATAAAATTTTAAGAAAATGAAAATATCATTTTTAACCTTACTTCTCCTTTTCCGGTACGAACTTGTTAAGTTCTTTTGCGTTTGAACGAAAACAAAAAGATTGTTTTACCGACATTCTCATTAAACATTATTGTAACAAATATTATTATGTTTATACCAGATTCGTGCAGTAGGCATGCCACGCAGCAAATAGCCTTGAATTAAATTTATTTACGATATTGAAAGTTTCACCCTTTCCAGGCTCGCACTTCAGACCTAATACATCCGAAGATGAAATGTTTTTTTTTTTCTAAAATAAAATTAGCAGGCTTACATGCATTTTCCAAATACACAGATGTAGGCCCTAAATTTATTTTATTGAGACTATAAAACTCATTCCGTGATCAATAATAAATATTGCGAAACTAGCATTACTGGTGTGGTTCTACCCTTATCATGAGGAAATTCAGAACTCAATGTAAATCCTTGTGCCCACATCAGACAAAAATAACATAGGAGACCGGTACTCGTCTGTTGGAGTCACAATTCACATCAATGTTTGTCTCAAAGATAGACTTTTTATGTGCCGAAGCATTGCGTTGTGATGGTAGTTGTAAAAAATGATGTATGAGTTATAACCTAGGCCGCCCTTATAACCTACGAGAGTCCTTCAAGCCATGCAAAGCAAACGAGCCTGTCTTGCTCAATATTGATTTTATTATCGATTCTGTGAAAGAATAAAAGATGCCCAGATTACAACTAGAAGAAGTGTCACAAGTTTGGCGCGAAGTTCAACCTAAAGGTAAAGTGGCGTGCTCTAGAGAAGTGGATGTTACCGGCTCCTTTTTTAATTAAATGATTGATTTGAAAAATATGAGCTAAATGCACTAATACATACCAGTATGTATAGTTTAGAATCATGTCTAGTTTAAAACCGGAGAATCAGGACACTGAGTTTTAGGATGTTCCATGATAATCAATGACAGCTTACATAAGTTGTAATATACAGGACAGCCTACAGCAGATCAGACGGCCAACTTTTCACTAGGGTCAAACATGTGACAATGACAGTCTGTTTCAAGTCTGAGCGGCGCTTGTACGTTCACTTTTGGGCATTGAAGACGCTTCCAGAAAGGCAGCAGCTGCAAGTGCAAAAGGTTTGAGGTTGCCAGGGGTGAAATAGTTCTCTTTAAAATTTCTAATCACAAGAAGAAAGCTCCATGTCAAGTGAATCCTCGCAATAACGTTCTGTCTCTAGGTTCACTGTTTTGCTGGCATGATACGTATGCCTCTATAATTATATCTACTGGAGACGCCCACCAATGATAACTGCATGTTATTGTGTTTCGACACTAGTCCTAGTAGCAGGCCTACTGGTAGTAAATGTAGTACAGGGAGGAGACGGTGGGCGACCTCCAGCGGGGTTACCGTGATTTGCTATTCTGGCGAGTCGAGCTCGGACTCTCGCCCATCTCTGTTGAGCCCTCGTATGTGCACGTACTGGATTGTTTGTGGATTGATTGTCTGGATTGGGTCTGATGAGCCAGCAAACCAAGATCTCGTAAACCATGATCTGAGGATAAGGCCAAAATAGAATTATGTTTTTTTAAAACAAATGGTCACCATGCCCAGGGGGATTTAAGATGAAAATATGCTTCCCAACTTTTGAGGTAGAGTTGAAGTCTTGCATGTCTAGTTCCCTGTTTGTGATGATTCTTGCGATTAAATACAAATATGAATTTATTTTCAAATTGATATCAAACACGCATAAAACTGTGAGCTTCTAGCTTTATATAAATGTTTATGATTTCCTTAATTTATTTCATTTTTGTAAGCTTCAGTAGTCTCCTTTGCAGGCATCTCGTCGTTATACGCGGACACAGTCACATACACACACACTCTCTATGTCCACTATTTCCCTTTGAAAATAATGAATACATGCGTGAGTAAGATTGAAGTTTGCGCTCACCTTGCAAACAGACCCTCCACCTCTTCCAACGTTCTACCCTTTGTTTCAGGCAATATCAAAGCCAGGAGGATTGCCCCGGCAAAGGCAAGGCATGCGTACAGCCAGAAAGTGCCTGAAAATCCGCAACAACAACAAAAATTAATATCATCATGTCAACATAATATGAGTACTTCTGTATGGGGGAAAAGGAGGGGTTTTGTTCTAAGACATCATACCCTTAAATCAAAAGCAGGTTTTTTTGCTAATATCTTTGAACATATGTCCGCTACAAATTGTGCGAGACAACTGCCTATCTCTAATTATTTTGCGAATCATAGCAAAGATAATAACGCAAAACCTAAGAAACGTTAGTTATGATGGGCACTGGTACACATGGAAAATGTTAAATCACAAGTTCGCTTTCACGAAATCACTTCATAGAGTCTTGCATTGACAATGATCTTTTTTCAAAACTAGCTAGGTTGCATTAGGCACTGTTTCAACCATTTCAACTTCAAGCTAATTTTTTCACGCTAAGCCTACACCAATACTGAAACCAAAGTAATACTGTGGGCCGTGTACATGTAGAGAAATATCCTGAGCTCTAAAAAGGAAGAATTTCTATGTAACAGTCAGATATTAATTATTATTGTGAAATTAGTAATTTCCAGTAAGCCATTGTGATAGATTGCCAGAAAAGATGAGAGAGATAGATAGATAGAGGGAGAAAGAGAGAGTGAGAGAGAGAGAGAGAGAGAGAGAGAGAGAGGAAGAGAGAGAGATTCCTGACCGTATCTAGTAAGGCTCTCTGTGAGCGAGATGAATGACATGGAGACAGCCAGGTTGAAGGTCCAGTTCATAAAAGTAGAGGCCGCGTTGCCCGTGCTGCGTGCCCAAAGAGGGTAGATCTCTGAGTTGATGGTCCATGGCATAGGGCCCATGCCTTGAGGGGAATATACCAGTACATATACAGGGTAAAAACTGCTTTTAGTAGAACTCAGCGGTTTTGGTGTTGTTTTAAAGAAGTATCTAGGCTACAAAGGAGACAGTGCAAAAGTTTATCACAAATTATGAGATCTGAAAGCTCTTCTAGAATCTATACTGGTAAGAAGTCACGGCTGATAGTATCTCTAATAGCTGTTGGATCAAAGTCATGTATGTAACTGTAGGGCAATCGCTTCGCTACAAATCTTACTAAATTTCATTCGTACATGTATCCAATTGTGAATTATTTTTAGATAGCCGAAGCTATATCAAGGCATGGTTTATTTCCATGAAGCGCTCAGAGTCTAATTTTTCAATAGATTTTATTATAATTAAGTAGAGCTGTATTTGGAGCCTCAGAACTCTAACATGTTTGTTTTTTATTATGTTTCATGATTTGTCAAGCTTGGTCTAAGAGTAGAGACCTACTTGTATTTTAATGAGATTAATTTTACACCAGCATTTATGTCAATTTATTGTTTCCGTTGAGTCTATAATGAACAAACAAAGAACCACAATTGAAGTTCACCCACTTTTTAAACGGGCAAGTTACCTGGCACTGGCAGTGCTTGAAGTTATTTTGTGGAATGTTAGCATTTGAACGCCTAACAGGCTCATGTACTACGAGGGACGTCCGAAAAGAAACAGGAAAAGGGGCATAACTCAGACAGCTTTAATGGGATAAACTTGATACTCGTACAGATTAAAGTGTCATTCTTCCTCTACTTCTCAGCGTAATCCCCATGGAGATCGATGCATTTTTTCCATAGCGACAGCAGCGAATAGATACCCATTCGAAAGAAATCAAGGTCAAGATGGGCAAACCAATGCTTCAATTTACCGACGAGGTAACCTTCGTTCTCGAAAGCCATGCCTCCTAAATGACGCTTCAAGGGTCCAAACATATGAAAGTCAGAGGGTTCGAGGTCTGGCTTGTAGGCAGGATGATGAAGAATTTTCCAACCGTAGCGCTGCAGCCATTGCTGTGCAAGGTTTGCTGAATGAGGGGTCGCATATCGTGCTGCAGCACAACACCTGCTCTCAAGAGTCCAGATCTTTTGCAACCAATTGCATCTCTGAGGCGACCAAGATGGTTGCAGTATTAGACAGCATTGATACACTAACCCTGTGGCAGTATGTTTAAGAGGATCACACCTTTTGCATCCCAGAACACGGTCGCCATCACTTTAGAAAAATATAGAAAACTTTTAAAACTTGTAAATAGTACCTAAGACTTTTAAAACTTGATTTTAAGATATTAGATAAGTTGGCAAGATTAAAGTATCGAAATAAACTACAGTTGAAGAGATCGTAAGCCCTGAGGTCATCGTTAATGATGGAGTGGGGCTTGTAAAAATTTCAATCAGTCAAAGCCATCACTTTAGCTGCGGACCTCTGCACTTTGAACTTTTTGGTCACGGGAAAGGATGGATGTTTCCAAGTTATGTAATCGCGCTTTGTCTCTGGGGTATTCAAATGGACCCAAGTTTCATCATTAGTAATCAGATTGTCAAATAGGTTATTCTTTGCTCGAAAGCCTCCACCAAGCCCCTCACCAATATGCGTCGTATCCTCATCTCCATTGCCTTGTTGGCATCGCAACGGAAGGCGTGAAATTTCAACCCTTTGAAGCTTGTAATCCTCGGATAACACTTTTGGAACCCATCTTGCACACACCTTCCGATATCCAAAAGTGTCATGGACTATTTCATGAACCGTACTCGTTGGAATTTCGAGGTTTAAAGGAATCTTGCGTATCTTCATCCTCCTCTCACATTTGATGAGTTCGTCAACACGAGTTGTGTTCTCCTTATTGGTCGATGATTTCGAGCGACCCGACTTTGGCTCATCATCTAGAATTGTTCGGCCTTCTTCAAACCAAGTACACCATTGATACACTCGAGATCTTGACATAGCACCCTCACCATATGTTTCTGCTATCTGTTTGTGAATTTCTGAATGTCTTATTCCTTTAGAAAAAAAAAACCGCACTACAGCTCTGACCTCCAGCTTTGACCAGTCTTTGATGGGGGTAGCCATCTTGGAATCAGAAGTGCTCATTAGTGCGTTCATCAATGGTGCTGAAACTCCGCCTCATGAAAGATAATTCCTTGTACTGGTGTTTCCCGTTTACAGAATTAAAAAATATGGATGGGTTCAAGAGTTATCTCTTTTTTCCTGTTTCTTTTCGGACGTCCCTCGTCCATGTAACGCTCTGACATAATTAAGTTGTATTTTCTCTAGTGCGTAATGTCCTGCTGACGGAAAGGTATAAAGTCTTGAGACTGCCTTCGGCGTTGGAACTTGGAAGACTATAACCATCATTTTGTTAGCATAGACTGCACTTTGGTCATATTTTTAAAACTCAAAAAAAATCTACCTCAGAGTCAGAGTAATAGGGACAAAATACGTCTCTCAAGGCTCAACAACTAAAAATGAGTCGGGTGTAGCATGTTTCTCTCTAAAAGATATACGTGTCATGAACTGAGTTTTCAAATATGAGAGATCGCTTCAAACTATGTCAGTATTCTGGAATTTTCTTTACACAAAAAGACGAAAGGGGGAAAAAGGAACGTCTCTGTAATATCCCTCATCGCTCGACATTATGCCTTGTTATCGCGTCTTTAACGAGTTATTTTATTTGCCCACAATTTTCACTCACCTGGAGCAAAGGAAATGAGGTAGAGCACCAGGCCTACCATGGGCATCCAGCTGTAGGGTGTAGGACAGTAGTCGTAAGCCCATGTGAGCTGTCCAGGTAGAGAACTACTGTTACACCGGCCCATCGTAGACGTCCAAGGGTTGTCGTAGGTAGTCGGTAAGCATGAGGAGTTGATAACATACTCGGGCATATCTACATAACAGTAGCCACACTCCAGATCCTGGCGACACGCGTTGCAGGTCCTGAACGAAATTCGAATACAATTATTAGGTCCTACAAACCTTTACAGAATGACTAAACCCGTTTCTAAAACCTATACAGACCGTGATGCGCTTCCTAACATTTACAGACTTTAAGCACCAACGCGTGAGTATGACGCGAACGTCTGTGGGTCTATTTTTAGAAACTGGTTTCATTATTTTTATAGTCTCTCAATCTGCTTTCCCGATTTTGACGTACGCGTAGTGAGACACGGTGCGTGTGCTAAAGGTCTCTATTGTTAATGAAAAACAGGGTAATTTTTAGCATTATACCTATTCATCCATAGTTTACTATCAACTCTGCAGCATTGTAAGTCTGAAGTGAAACTTTTTTTAACCCATGCATTTTCATGCACACTCTCAGTCTCAGTTGGTTCGTTCTGTCACATTTCGCTACTGTATTGTATCAATAAATACGTGTTATTTGTAATACCAAGTTGTTCTAAGTTTTGGCCACACTCAAAGGCCATCTTTTTGCCAGCGTTTTAAATAAAAGATTTGGGTTTCATCTTTTCCACTTCGATCTAAATGTGTGGATCTCGATTGATACGCAAGAAAGACTAAGCTCATAGGCCTATATTTTTCTGAGACAGAAACGCCACTAACCCATCATGTAAGCAAACATTTCCAAGCTGATGTACTGCCAAAAGGGATAAACATAGGTCTACTGACATAATTGTTATTAGTAAACGAGTAGCCTACCCGAAATTTCTAAACTAATACACCCCAGTAAACGGTTCGTAAAAAGCATGGTATTTTACCCAAGAACAATTCATGGTACCGGTAGTTAAAACTTTAAATGTAAACCTACCTGTATCGAGCGCAGTTTGACGTCTGAGCCACAGATTCAATGACGTCAATGGGCGGGGTGTTAAGCGCCGACAGGTGAAAGCCGACGGCGAGCCAGGCCAAGCTCACAATGGCGCCCATCAAACTAGCCAGGGTGAGAGGCCTGCGCCCTATCCGCTCGACCAGATAGAGGCCGACCAATGTAAACAAGAAGTTGACAGCAGCAGTGACGGCGGAAAGCCAGATGGCAGCTTCGTCGCTCTTTACACCAGACATCCGGATGATAGTCGCCGAGTAATACCTGCTCAACAACACACACGTAGTCTTCAGCTTCAATATTAAAAGTAAAACACATGTATTTAAAGCGAAGAAAAAACAAGAAACGACATTCATTTACAACAGTCTTCTTAAGAGTGTTTCACAGGACGCGTATCATGTACGGAAAACTCCGGAATGGCACCGGACCAAGGGCTTTGAAAAGAATCATGTCGCTATATTGGCTTATCACCTACATCCTTTAAAACGAAAACGTACCACGTAAAAGCAAAAAATGTATGACCAGACGGAAGCCGGCCCGGAGTCTTCCTTCAGGGATACACATCGGAAATCTATGTCGTTCAGTACAAGGCAGAAACGAACAGCGTGTAGTATCGATATTGTCACAACTAAACAGAGATGCTCGGTGATTTCAGAATCGCTACGCTACCCGGTACCTGAACTTTTGATCAAAATGTGCTTGTGCAAAACTACATACGTTCTAGAACACTAATTCGAAAACTTCCGGTTTTAAAATTCTTCTACCGAAGAAACATGAGGGAACAGACTGCGCATACACCAAAACCTGTTACGGTATGCCACTCTCTAGCTTCCCATATCAAATATTGGAAAGAATGACTGAGAAAGTAGGCTTAAATAGAGAAAGTTGAAAACAGTGTAACAATAAAAGCAATACTTTCCCTGAAAATTCTAACCGAAAATTTAAGTTATAAAGACCAACATAAAATGTAGGATATACGCTCTTCATCGACTACTAAAAAAACTTTTCACACATTCAACCGTTAAAAATCTAATTTTCCCTTCTACTTGATGACATGATTTCTAATCGTAATTTGACACAAATAATTCAGCACT
>BMAT01006091.1:142632-155164 GCA_019649035.1 Elysia marginata
GATGATGATGATGATGATGATGATGATGAACATGATGATGATGATGAACATGATAATGATGATGATGATGATAATAATGATGTCGTGGTTTTTGCGGTATCAAAATTATAATCATGTATGTTTATTGAATGATGGATAAGTAGGTGAACAATTTCGATTGGCGTCTTGATTGCTTTATGGGTTGGTAATATTCAGTGAAATGATTTGGGCAGGGCATGACAAGAGATATTGATGGGTTGATTAAGAAGCAGTGATTGACAAACAAGATAGAGAGCTAGTCAAAGGTAATCAGCAGATAAATAAGAAGTCGGAAAAGTGGATGAATAGATACATTTAGATAGGTATATGAGGGTGAATTGACGAAACAAACAAGCTCGATAAAACCTCGAAGTCAATGACTGAATTAAAGAAGAAATAAAGACTTAATTAAAAACAAATGATATAGGGATAGAGTAGTGTCTAAGGTTTCTAACAGTTTGGAGACCAGTTTAAAAAAGCAGGTTCAAGCGATGTCACGTCGCCCGCGGTAAAGTTCCTAATGTGAAGAAGTCTCAGCCGTAACATGAGTTTCAGCTCCACTAAAACAAACAGAAGAGCAATCACAGAAAAGCGACGCCACGCGCCTGTAACTGAGTTAGTGCTTCATGTACCCCAGGAAACACAGCCTTCAAGGCTCTATGAATATTCATAAGTCAAGCGAGATGGAAACCGGTGGGGATGTCAGAGATAACAACAGCGGCTATGGTAATAGCAGACTCCCCTTGAGTTGCTTCGTTCTTTTCACTAAAAATAAAAGGTGGTTGCTGCCTTTTTGAGCAAAGCATAAATAGGGTCTTATATCACAATCTTGGCTTGGACCAATTTCATAGCAATGATGGTATTGGTACTAGTTTTTTATTCTGCTAAAACCTGGACATGTCTTTCAACCAGTCTTAATGATTGGGGATTCAGAAATTAATAATTGAGAAAACAATATTTAAAAGAGCTGTTTCTTTCCCTTTGTTAATAAGTACATGTAAATCATATATTTTTAGAAAGCTTCTTTGAGTCGAAGCTAATATTGCATTTTAAGCTAGGAGGTCAGATCTCTGTTCCTTAAAAACTTTCTTCCAGTTACATAAAAAAAACAAGAAATGGCAACAACATAAAGTTTAGGCCAAATTAGCTTTACTGTGTTAACAACTTTACAAAGTAATCTGTTCGGCTGAGAAAAGTCTTGTCATGGAGGGTAAACAAACAGCTATAAAATCATCTTCGTTTGCTATAACCACCAGAAAATTTAATGAGATTTGTTTAAAATATTGCTCTTTACATGCGTGCAATTTTAGACATATGAGCTTAGACTTTAAGATGTAACAGAAAAAAAGAAAGTTACTTTGGGGCAGACCTCGTACCTTAAGTCAAAGGTAGGATTCATCTTAGAGGGAAGCACAATTCGGGTATTTGCACTTAGAGCCTTCGTCTTCACATGATATTTTTAAAAATCTTTCTATCATAATCTATTTTAATGGTTTAAGGGTGAAAATTGTGACATTCGACTGACTATGATTGTCTGCGAAGCATGCATAAATGTGTGCATGGTCGTTTTGTTCCAAGCTTAGGTTTGAGACGAATGTTTACAAACAGGTATTAGTAAAACTTGTTACAGACAATGAGACTCGTGCACAGTAGGCAGCACTGCCCGTTTCTAAACTCTAGTCGCTGGTGAAAGAAGTCAGTACACCTAGAGATTGGTGTTTTGTGGTTGGATTAAGGCTTATTCTGCTTTAAAGCCTTTTCTTGGATTAAGTTTGTCAAGGATTCCGCACGAGTCGGTTTATTTTGAAATACACACAAAAGTTTAATAACGTTTATCATTCGCGCGCGTGTATATTTTTTATATCCCGAAAAAGGTAAAGCAAGAAGGCAAATCCGCTTCCCATATGACAAACTTACATCCTAAATCTAGGCCGTCGTAATAAAGGTCCGACACTCAGTCGTGAGAAGATGTCAATAAACTCTATTATCTTTCAATAAAATTTGAGAGGGCCGGCCCACTAAACATGAGATCATTCTTGTTTTGATTCTCAAATAAGATAGATCAGAAGTGATCTTAAGCTCAAATTTGTTTACTTTTCAGTGGTAATCTTGCTCACTACGAATATTTAGGTCCTAAACATAGAGCTATTCCTCATTCTTAATCTATTTAAGAAACTCAAACGTATTCAGATAGCGTGAAATGGCAACCACAACATTGTAAATAAAAAAGCGTCCCACTCTATGAAACTCTTCATCAGAGCACACAGGCATTCAATCAACGTCATCATTTTTATCTTAAGGAAGATAAAGATGATTCGGACATCCCATAACAGTTTTTTTCGAGCGTCTTCCAGCATGTAATAATTTAAAAAGAATAGGCGGAAATCTTCGTTTCCGATAGAGTTTTTGTGGGTAGCGAACAGCACAGATGTAACGAACATATTAGCCGGAGGGGGGGGTCCTTTTTCTATTATATTTTTATGTTTATTGATCTGTAGAGGATAATATGTATAGTTCCACATGCTATACTTTCTTGGTTGTTTGCCGTAGAGTGGAAGCTGTCTAAAAGAGCGAAAAGAAACGGCAATGGCCACCAAAGTTTGTTTGCTTAACTGTTAAGCCCTAAAGAAGTTAGCAATCGTCAACATTGTTATTGCCTTTGACGTTATGTTCCAGTTGCGTAAGACAATATTTACAGCATAATTTATTGACATGTGGACTTCAGACTCAGAGACTCGGTATCGCAGTTCTGTTTGATCGATCGGTTTTCGTCAGGTGTTTAGATGAATTTGTGCGTAAAGGCTGTTGGTCGAAGGCTGTGAAACTGCAGGAGAATAGTTACGTCAACCTGTGTTTAATGTCACAAAATTGTCCACACAAATAGAGTGTTACAAAGGTCAATCTATCCCACTTCATCGTAGAAACAGAGAGATTAAAACAGAGAAAGCTATTATTTGCAGAAATATTTATAATAGTTGGGCATAGGCCTCAGATTTGCGGAAACCTATGGGAGTTTACAGTAGAAAGCAAAAAGTGGGAGAGAGAGTGAGAGAGGGGAGAGTGGTACCCAGTGACCACAGAGATCGAAGAAGGGAGGGGGAGAGAAACGGGAAATACACAAGATAGGAAGTAGAAACTATTTCTGACCCAAGGATAGAGAGAAAATATAGAAGTAGATCGAACAAATTTGAAAAAAATAGACGGAGAGAAAACAGGTAAATAGCTTACCGAAAGAAGACGAATTCGATATAACCCACATTGGATGAGGACAAAAAAAATTAAGAAAACTTTTGACACAGCTAACATTTGACATAGTCGGACATACTTTAACTACTCTGTTAAAAAGAATTTTACATTAAAAAAAACGGCGGGGTCTCAATAAACGAAGAGAGATAGGAGAAACATGAAACATTTTCAAATCTTTTTTTTTTTTAATTTATGTTGTGCAATCTTCTAGCAATTTTAAGCCAATCTTTGCATGAAAAAAATAGTTCACATAATAAGGTAACAAAGATCTCCGATTCGCGAATTTGTTGTTTTTCGTTGATCCTCAACCGGAACAAGAATAAAGTCGTTATCCCATGCTATTTCCTGGAGAGAGCGACGCAGAGTTCCTCTCGTGGAGGCACCAGTGTACAAGAACAAAATAATTATCCGCTGATAGGATCAAAACGAAAGTTATTAAAGATCGAAATGAACAAGAAGCCTTATTGGTTTCCAATTCCCTCAATGAAAACTGGAGTGTGAGCAGCTTTGGGATTATTTTTCTTAGATCTCTCTCTCTCTGTTTCTGTATGTCTCTCTCTTTCTCTCTCTCTCTGTTTCTCTCTCTTTTTCTCTATCTCTCTCTCTCGTTTTCTCTCTCTCTATCTATTTATCTATCTATCTCCCCCTGTCTATCTTTCTACACATCTATCTCTTTATCTGTTTCTCTGTAATGATTCCAACTGAGACGACAGGAAGGTTTTTTTCTATCAATGTACAGTTTGCATCATATACAACGATAGGTCTTCAGGAACTTCGAGTGTTAACCAGAATAATGATTTGTATAGTTTTTTTTTTATCACAGACGTCATCTTCTCGACTTCGGCTGTAGGAAACAAACAGTCCAGTTGAAAAGTGTTGGGGAAGGCCTTTAGCGCAAGGTATACCTATAGTTGTTCTTTGCGAGGTAATTACAGTGCGATGCATTTGCATGAGTCTTTATATTCCAGCTTTTATTGCAATTTACTCATTATCAAGCAGGCTGTTTGAAAAAAAATGAATGTTAATCTTGACAAATATCAGTCCATTCATCAAATTGACAGAGTGGTATTGATTAATACGCGATAATCACTTGATTTGTTTTAACGAAGAAAGCAGTGGACTTCCGCTTGTATTCTGCTCTCATCATACTATGCAGCAAATTTCAAAATATGGCTTGATAGCATTGTTTTCTCAATCTCAATGTCTGTAGAGACCCCGATCTGATTTTCGTTCGGTTGTTATCAGCGTCATCATTATGTTTGTCATCCAATCCCAGTTGGCAACGGAGCAGAAAGATCCTAATGGCTGGACAAACACTGGGTATTGCAGTTCTAGCTAAGTCTCTCAGACGAGAAATTTTTCTGCCCGAGCATTTTATGGACAAAGACATAACGATTTTATTTTCTATATTAAATGATAAAAGACCTTTAAAGTAGTCTCTTATTCCTATTAGAGTTTTATCAATCACTTTAGCTGTGTGGCTTTCTTGTAAGCCTTCAAGCGAAATAAATGGTATTAGATCATCTGGTAACAACTTTCTTCCTTGAGACAATAATGTGAATCAAACACGCTGTATAGCCTTAAGCTGAAGTCCAATGTTTTCGTTATTAGTCATTGCTTTTTGTGGTTATTTTAGTCACTGTAACATTAATATCTCGGATTTTATTTTACCATCCTATAAGAGGTTTAAACATACCATATTTTATTTCTAAGAGACTTCGTGTCCAATTTGGCTAGAAATGAGGAAAATAACTACAAATTTGAATGAGAAACTTTACTTTTTCAAATAGCACATTAAGCTATACCTCACTGCTAGACGAAACCTACACCGACTTGCTTTGTGCCTTTATGTCCGTTTCGAAACCATTTCCGACCAAAGTTCAGCTTGCAAAATTTGTTATGCTTAGAAAGCCAGTACAAAAAAAACCCAACAGTTCTACGGTATCTTTAGGTTGTATGTAGGATTCTAGATGCAGCACCTTGGTTTCTCTCAATAACTGTACGCCACCGACAGGCTTAGGCGGTCTTACTGGGGATTCGTCCTGCCAAATATTCGTAGCTCTGCAAGCAAGACCTACTATAGACATCCACACAAACCTTTTCAAACGTTCTTTAGAGTTCTGTGCCTGTGAATCACAGTTGATAACGAATCATATTAGAGACATTAAAATTTACACACACAAAAAAAAACAACAACACGGAACAGCACGTTCCTTGTTCGGATCTAGGTTGTACTATAAATAGGGATTTCGTTTTTAGAGAAAAAGGGCTCACCACTATTCATTTCATCGAAATTAGGCGTGAGCTCCAAGCAAAAATGCAAGCAGTCAAAATGACTCCTAAGTCGAAATTGGAAGGTAGTCAGATATCAATGTCACAGAAAAGCTTGTTTTCTCTACTTTCAAATGCAGCAAACAGAAAAGCTCTATATTGATTTTGTATGAAGTTATAGCCGTTTGAGGTCGGAAGGGTTAGGACAAAATTTGTTAAATTTCAGAAGAGGAAGAAAATGATATTTGAAGTTTAAACGACTATAAAGGTATTGAGGCCTGAGTAACCAAAACGGTTAAAGTTAAACACATAAAACATGAAATTTCAAAATGAATTAGGTTTGAAAACTATTTAGCATTAGTATCTAAAATAAACAAATTTTGACTTCTGAATACCCACTAACCTTTGAAAGCCTGTAGTCATCTCAAAACTAAGCTATACGACTTACGAATCATTTGGTCAGAATGCGAGACATTAATGAAAGATATGTGGAAGCGCTAAACTGATTACCGCCTAATTTTTTGCGAATTGAGAACAGAACATTAAACGATAATCATCTGTTGGGTTATAGGAACTTTCTAGCACGAATTCCAAGTATTTACTCAAGAGTCTCATCAATGATCTGTGATCACCAACATTCTCAGATGTGAATCCAAACTGTAGTCAGAGCTCGTGTAGGAAACAGATTAGAGGCGCGATAAGCTGAGTAAAATTAGCGTAACAGCACGTCTTCGGTGATTGAGACCCGTTTCTCTTTCTTCATTTCCGCTCTGCTTTTTGGTATGCTAGGGGCGAAGTGAAATCGATAAATGTAGATTCCATTAAAACCAGTCTCTCCTCAAGAGCTTGCAAGGTACACAATCCATGTAAAATATATTCCGGGAAATCCATTTCTCTGACATTCTGTATGTTTCCGCTGAATTCTTTTTACCCTCTCCCGTATTCCTTTTCTTCTCCTACATTTTGTTGTTTCCAAATCATTGGAGTTATCATGCGTATCTCTTTACATTTTGACTTGTTTTCTCTCTACTACTGTTCTTGTCTTCTCCACCCTCTTGTCATGTTTATGCACTAGTATCATTACGAAACTTGTATTATTATTCCCTAAACTGATACTACTCATTCATGAAAGCGAGAAACCCAACCGTGGATATTTCGTATGCAGATATATGCCGGCTTATGATAGATTTGAAATACTCCGGAAACCAAAGTAATTCTTGCTGGCCGGCGGAAGTCCGGGTGAACAACCGGATCGTTATGACGTCATTTCCGCTGCCACAACTTTCTAAGATATGCCTAGACAATGACAAGGGGCAATAACTTTCTCAGGGTATCTAGCGTAGGCATATGAGTTGTAGTTGGTTGATTGTTTTGAATTTTAACGTCTCTTTTCAACTACAAGGTTATATATCAGAGACGGCGCTTGGGACAATTGAAAGCGTACTGCCACACTGTGATGTACAGAGCGCTACATACACCACACCCAGTCACATTATCCTGACACCGGGCCAACCAGACTTAGCACTAAATCCATAAAGCCAGACACCAGTCGGATCAGCTACTTATACCAATTTTAAAGTCCCTGGTTTGACTCGGCCGGGGAACGAAACCGTACCTCCCGATCTCTGAGCGAGTGTCTTTACCGCTAGGCCACAGAGCCGTCATAAGATTGTTAACAATGATATGGGAGCATTGGGAAGCGAACATCTACCTATTGGTGCGGAATCAAGTATCAAAGGTGGTCTAAGAGCGTATATTATAAAGCTGCGTAATACTTTTTTTCCTATCGCGCAACACAAACAAATGCGCAATCTCCAAGAAAGAATGCGAAAAAAATTGTGTTTTCCGCTTTGTGACGTAGATTTAGGTCAGAAACGTTAGCTTGACAGTCAGCATAATCTAAATCTAGATTAGTGGCGATACTAACGCACTTGTCTGCAACTTTTTGGAAAACGCAAAAACGGAATGATTCTTCCCATGCTTTGAATCAGTACATGCAAACAGATAATCCTTGCACACTATTGCGTTTTCTTCAGTTTTATTTCTGCCGTCACAGCTGTAGTATTACTAACCATCAACGCCATCAAAAGACAAGATTGAACAATATGTGCAGGCATAATTTAACGACTTAAGGAAGGAATTTGTAGTCTTATACGATTTTCAATGGCTCATAAATTTGTTTTAAAAAAAACACGTATTTTTCCGATGATTCGGATTGTAGTCGACAGGGTGACCGCGCATTTTGAGGGTAACTTTTTTCTAACAGCTGATACTATTTTACATGGGAATTGCTTAACCTGCCGACTTTCCTACTTTAACAAGAATTCTAGTTCTTATGTTGTATGGTATCATAATGTTTATTTTGAAAACCGAAATTTCGAGAAAAAATGACTTCTCTTCGAGGCTCCTTATTTCACTAGTCCATTAAAGGTAACTCTTTTGTTTTAGGCGGTAAAGTTTTTGCTATATCACAAGATGGGTATTCATTACTTTCTATACGCCCAAGCGCATTAAAAAAATGAATGTTCCACTTTACTAAAATAATTTGTTTCATTCCTCCAAACACAAACAAACAAACAGAAGAGTATACGATCTCGAATTATATGTTTTGAATTGAAAACAGGCTACTGAAAAGGCTTGTCCTCTGAACAATTGAAGAACTGGACACAAGAGCTGCCTCAGCAAAAAAGGGGTCATTTAAAGTTTCTTTCAAACATAGTTCTGGTGAAAACCTATTATTATAGATTTATTTTTGTGCTCATTTTCCGGAAGAATACTTTGACATGTTGAAAAAAAATACTTTTGAATGATAATCGAGATGAAGAGTGTACATAGAAATGGGGAGAGAGAGAGAGAGAGAGAGAGAGAGAGAGAGAGACAGACAGACAGACAGACAGACAGACAGAGAGAGAGAGAGAGAGAGAGGGAGAGAACATAAGATCAAAATAATAAAGATAAAGGAAACAGGGTATTGGTTTAAGGATGAATGAAGCAGATAAGAAAAATGGAACGTCAGAGAGGACAAAAGTAATGCTGCCCTTGCCTCTTTAAAACTAGAAACTTACTTGTTCTAATCGATACTGATAAAATTATTATTGATTTTAATTTAAAATCTACAATAGTGGCAGCAGCGGAAGAGTTCGTAGATAAAATTAAAGAAAACCTTTTACCTATCAGTAATCCCAGTAATAGTAGTGATCCCACCAATTCCTGGCTTTTAACGTGTCTTCTCTTATCACAGCAAATATCCCATCTTTTTTTCTGCACAAAAAAAAAATCCAATGCTGAGTGCTATGATTTTCAAACTTTTGTTCAACACTTCTATTGAAGAAATTGTCACATGTCCTCTACTAGCGACCAATCTTAAAAGTATTTTAGGAGATATTTAATTTCGAGCCGTACCAAGCGAGCAAATATTGGCACAAGAGAAGTATGGGGAGAACAGGATCACTTGCACCTCGGGGCTACGAGTACAAGATCCTATTTCTACTATACTCTCTCTGTCACAAACACACATAATCGTAGGACATGATCTCTTTCTCTTTGTCTCACACTCTCTTCCTGTCTCACTNNNNTCTCTCTCTCTCTCTCTCTCTTTCTCTCTCTGTCGCTCTCTCTCACACATGCGTACACAAATACTTGTATTATCTCCCTCTCCATGTCTCTTTGTATCTCTCTGTGTACCTCCCTGTTTGTCTCTCTCTCTCACTCTCTCTGTCTGTCTGTCTCTCGTTAAATTTTTCTGTATCACTTTCTTTCCCAAGCAAACATTTCCTTCATAAAGATTGTGAAACACAGTGTAGCCTGAAGGCTTGTGATAATCCCGATATCTTGTTCACAAGATTCTAGTGTTAGGCACAATGTACTACGGTTTTTTTTTGTTTTTTGTTTTTTTTTTTTGGGGGGGGGGGTGAAGGGTTGCAAAAGGTTTTTGGTGCTTTTTCACATCAGTTCCGTCCATCAATATTTAGATAATAGGTAAAATAACTCTTCTTTCTTGTAACCGTTGGAAAGAAGCAGAGCAAATATAAAGTGATCCAGCAACACAAACAACATATTAAAATTTATATGCAAACTTTAAAATGCAAAATATTTTCATTATATTCGACTTTTTCCCCACTTAAAGAATGTATATCGTATCACGCAGAACTGCAAAAAGCGTAAGCAAAAATAATGCGAGTGGTTCAAACGTATTTTAATTTTTTAACGAGCATTTTTAAGTTACGTTTGAAAATGATAAATTGTAAGAATCAAAAAACCTTTTGACTAGTTTTACTTTGGTTTCCACTTACAGGCTTTAACAATCATGCTCAGATGGAATTTAGTCCCTTACATAAATTTGGTAGAAAAATGCATTAGTATGCATTAAATCATTACTTGCTTTCACATCCTACTCAGCGAATATTTGGCAAATGACGCATTGGATTAAAAAGACAAAAAAAAACCTCATTGAATTGAAACTCCACAACTTCATAAAGACAGCGCGCACGTATTTCATTGTTTCGGCTGTGCAACCACTGGTAGAACCACAAAAGTTGCGGATGTCCCACGTGACCTGTCTGTATTGGCCTCAATAAATCTTTCATTACTGGCGCTCATAGTCTGCCCCTCGCTCTATGTCGGTCCAATGTTTATTAAACGACCTTGAGATGATCTGCCTCAACATTGAGCAAAATAGAGGCCAGCAAATAATGCGCATTGCACAGCCCTTTCGAGGACAACCTGTCTGTCTGGTACTCTAGATTAGCCAATTAGATTTGAAGACTCCACGGGAAAAAGGGTAGTAGTCACAAAATGACCCTGGCACACAAAGTGACTCTGGCACACAAAATCTGTCACACATTGCATTTCACATTTTTAAATTACTTTACACATCTAGATAATGTTCAACAATACGAAAACATGTTTTAACTGTTAAAGCTTTGGATAAAGCAAACTTGATGAAGTAGGAAGCTATACTGGGAAATTTGATAACCTTAAAAAGAGAATATCTATGTGACTGCTGTCGTTTTTCCCATGGAGTCTTCATTGGTTTATGACACTGGCATGCCAGAAGTTCCATACCTTATTGACACCAACAGTTACTTTTACTATTTCTTTATACTATTCCATAGAAAACTTATCTGCGATTCTCACTTTCCATTCATAAACATACGCACTGCAATCGCAATGAAGCTGTTTTAAAAACACAAAAAGTGCGACAGGATTTGCTGATATTTTACCAATTGAGTAAAAACTCCAATTTCAAGAGTAACAAAGACGACAAAAGTTGCGAAAAAATGTTAATGTTGATTAATGATTTCATAATCTGTAATTTTAAAATCAGACTTCCAAATTTTGCAAACGTGTTATTTATTAAGACCTGCGTGTGTAAACTTAAAAATTTTGTTGGAAGTTTTTAGGAGCAGCTAGACTTATATTCTGACAGAGGAATTTTTTATCTGAACATTATTAAAAACAAAAATAATCGTCTCACTTGCTCTGTTTCTTGTTGCATACAAATTTTAAGCCTACTTTACCGCCTAAAGAGCTTGTCTTTGCAGCCCATGCGTCATAAATTTTTGGTCAAGAAATTATGACCAAGATATATAAGTGGCCAAATTTTAATCCTCTTTGGCATTTTTGACCGTGAAAAAAACTTATGAAATTGAAGGCTTCACAAATTAACTAGGCTGCAGTACAAATTCTCCAAATTAATTTTAATTTTGGACCTTCAGTTCGCTATGTCCATGTTTACTTCTTTCAAGTGAATGGTTAGGTATATTTGTTTTTAATAACGAGCAAAGACCATTTTTCTTAAAGTCAGCGTTGGCGCCATTCTAGCACTTTAAAACAGCTTTAGGTAGGGAGGATTCAAATGGCGAGTGCCCAAAACTTTTTTCGCTTAAAGATGAAATTCAAATCCTGCTTGTCTTGCAGGTTTTATAGTATTTGTTATGAAATCACGGTCACTAGATCGAGACTTGTCGGGTTGGGTTGTCAACAAGAGTTGTCAGAGCGAGGAAAGGGATGGGGCCTTTAACGTTGGGCACATGAAATAGTTGTTGAAATAAACAGGGCTGGTCTTTGGAGTGTAACGTTACATGAAACCTGGTCATCTGCGACTGTCTGCAGGATGTCAAAATAAGAGATGATGAGCTGCGCCAATAGCCGACCATCAGATTAAACATTTGGATGAAGTAAACTGTAGACGACAGCTGCTACAGTCATAAGTCATACCGATGCAAGAGCAGACATTGATTGCCGCGGCATTACCATCTTCTCACTGTTTAATTCATAAAACTAGAACTTTTTTTAGATAAACAAATAATATCTCCTTGTAAAATTATATTCATTGTTTTTTTTTTGTGCCCAAAGACCTGTTTTGTCTTAAATAACAAATAGAACAATGTGTAGAACATCAAAAACATGTTGATATGTCGGGTCAACCGTGAAATGCGAATCCATCACAGAAAGGGAAACAGACTTACCAAATGTATAGAGATTAGGTTTATTAGGCATCCAACAAAAGATTTTTCACTCCCATGTTGTAAAACAACCGGAGTTTAGCTCTTGGAATTGCTATACACGGATGTTTGAAGTCACAGGTTTACTCTTACATTAAAGATACCGATGAATATTATAGACGAAATCTCAATATATTTTTATGCCAGCAATATGAATTCCATAGCTACATCAAGCAGAAATTGGTTTTGATCAGGTTTTTTACCTCATCTAGGGTGTAATTTTTTAGATAATATATTTTATATTCGAAAGTTTCAGAACCAATAAATTGGCGATACGTCCGCATTGGGTTAACTATCAGCAATTATCTTCTTATCGAGTTGCAGGTCTAAATTTAAACAGCGTGTATAAGTAAGCTCGCTAAGAGAGGCTAAAAAAGACTTTCGCCATGAAACTTCTCTATTCAAGGAGCGTAGTAGTGACATGGTATATGCTATGTTTCTCTTATTAGAAACCTTAAGCACACGCACCGTGTCTCACTACGCGTACGTGA
>BMAT01006091.1:155258-165790 GCA_019649035.1 Elysia marginata
CTGCTTAAAGTCTGTAGTGTCAAGGCGGTGTGTGCCGAAGCTACTATGAGTCGAAGGTTCAATTCATCCAGATATTTCGGGCCTTTCCAGTTTAGGCCTACTTCTTTCCATTACTAATTTCATACCTTTAAAAATCTTCCAATCATGTGTTTTTGTATAGTTTTAGTAACGGATTGTAACTGTAAAGACGCAAGAAAGCTGAATGTTGAAATCTTATAAGAGCACGGTGAAGCTTCATATGCTTGCGCAATCCTTCTGCGTATCTTTCTTCTTTTTTTTTCTCTTTTTCCTCATCACCCCCTCTCATCGTTATCCGCCTCAACAAGTTTTGCGGCCTATCAATTTCATGGAAGGGTAATTTTCAGGGATTTAAGTAGAAAATATCGAGACGAGGTCCTTTACTGTAGTGGGTCCACTGGTTGCACCAGTGTGGAGTGGGACAGCATAGACCTCAACCTCGGGACACTGTAATGAGAATCACCCGTCTCTGTTCATTGATTTGTTACACTAAATACGATTGGGACGTCAGTGCCGAAAAAGAAGAATGCCGATTTTAGGTATTGACCTTGTAGCAGAAAACAATCTGAAGAAACCAAGAAGATAGTTTTCCCTATTTGTCTTTGGAAGAAAGGCAGAAAACGAACAGTGTAGTATCATATAAAACAATATAATGATTTGTATGCTGCCTCTTCAGCATTTTAACTTATCTAAACCAGTTTTTACTCAAAATAATCCAAACGTAATGCTCTAGTGTGGTTCTATGTTCTGGCAATGTTATAGATCTAGCTTTTACTTTATCACGCATGGTGCAAAAGTCAAAGAGCATAGAATAAATGTTTTATCTGTAATTACAGTCACAAGTTTTACAAGAGTCACGATTCGTCACCATAACACCCATTTTAAAAAGGTTTACTTTTTCTCACAAACCATTAAACGTAAATATCTAACTGTTGTAAACGACCGAATTTCAAACCGTAGCATCACTTTACGTTCAAAATCTTCGGGCCCTGAGGATAGACAGTAATGTTATTTTATCTTTTTTTTTCTTTTCATGTGAGTGGGTTCTTTTTTTATATCTGTCTCGATAACATGACAAATATATTCCGCTTGAGCACAGGGGGTCGGGCTTTGCCATTTACAACGTAGGTGAGAACGTAATCTCAAAACTCTTTACATTGTTACTTCCTTTTCATCCTCTATCCCATACAGTACCTTTCACATGTTGTAAACCAATTGACAAATTAAGTCAATTTTATCCAGGTATAATAGCTTAAATGAACAACAATGCACCATCATATAACTACTATGAAAAAAAATTTTATGTAACCTCCAGTTTATGATTGACACACGTGCATTGATATACGTAAATTGGTTAATTTTTGCAAAGATTCGTGGAGGTAAAGAGAGGCATTTACTTGCATGCAAACTATTCTATAAGCAATTTATCCCATACTCAACCCATCCTCTCCTCAGCTTTAGTTTTCCTGTTATTGTTTTTATCATCATTACCATTGGTTGCGTCAACGACAAGCGTCGCCATGCCAATGACGCAAATATTCTCGTTAGTCTCCGACCGGTTCTTATCTGGCTCGGATCTTGGACAGAGAGAAAGAGACAGACAGACAGACAGAGCGATAGAAAGACAGACAGAGAGGGTGAGAGACAGACAGAAAGAAAGGGAGAGAGAGATGGAAAAACAGAAAATGACATGAGCATTTTTTTTGCATTGCTTGATCCTTGAGGTTCCAAAGTGTTGTCCCAAAAGCTAAAATAAGCTATTTTTTATCCAACAATGGTTGTCATGCTGTAAATTTGATTCCCTTGATATCTTTAGCTTTCGACAACATCAAAATTTTATCAACACTGGAATTATAAATAAAAAATCGTGCGGACGGATGCAAATAAACCGTTCATAAAAATGTTTTATAAGGTGAGATTTTTGAAACCTTAAAATGTCTGTTTGGCATGCCAAAATAAAACTTTTCCTATTGATTCTGCAAGAGATACAACACAAGGTTCTGACTGCGAAAATGGTGTAACTTTCGTCTTGACTTTCTGCGACCTTTATTAGACGCTGCAGCTAAAAACCTCGCAACATTCTTTCCTTAGTGGTTTCCTCGATCTAGTTGTTTTGATTGTATGCTGAGAGTATCGACACTGGTGAGGAAATCTTCTTGTGGACGAGGATTACACGAGACAGGTCCAGCAGGGCGAAATTGCCGCCGATTGATTGGAGGGAAGCGAATGCTCCTGGGAAACGTGATATCTTCTGGCCTGGCCAGGCTACCAGTCTCTGGAGACAGAAGGTATCGGGAATGCTCTTACCTCGGTGCAATCAGTGGGATTCCCCGATAATTCCTCCCTTTCCCCACCCCCACCTCCAAACACATCCTGCTGTATATTGCATTGGAGAACGACATTTCCATTTGTACTATTGACTGTCTGGTAGTGTTCTGTAGGTTAATGAATCGCACTTGTGCTGAATATGCGATTGCTGTTGCTTTACTTTGTTCTAAAGTAATCCCATGGTCACAGGATTTACACGTTACGCAACGCAACAGAGCGATCAAAGATTCAATGTTCGTTTAGCATATATGGTTGCCTAATAAAAATAGCATAGTTTATGTTGAAATAAATCTTTGTCGTCACCCTCATTATCTCTCTCTCCCTCTCAATTTATGTATGAGGCAACTAAGGGAAATCAAATACGAGTGTATTTTCTAAATATTATATAAATAAAAATTTCTAAAAGTCTAATTCGTACTCTGTTAAAAAAGATCATGACTAGATATATATCTTTTCTATTCGCTGAAAAATTCCATATCGAAGAAATAAAAACTGGTTTATAGTTTAGCAAATTGTTTGTTTGAAGGGTTACTGCTCGAAGCTAGTCTGAACGACTGGGGTCTGATCCACCATGCAATGGCCTGCATGTCTCACGTATCTCTTTCTCTTTCTCCCCCACCGCTATCGACCCCTACGCAGCACGGTTATATTCCCCATCTCCTGGTGATCCTCAGCTTAGTGATGACACTAAAGCTAAATGCTGTGCATGCAGCCGTAATGCCGACGGGCCGGCCATTAACAGACTAGACTAGCGCTATAGCAGACCATCAGGATGATAACGTGTGTTGCTCTAGCAGCATTCGGGTCGCCGTCACTTTTATATCTTTATCATTTATTCATTCACTCATAAGAGTCTCTCGTTTCTCTGAATATGCCTTTAAATGCACCATGTCAAAATGTCCCACAGGTCTAAATCTTTGAAACTGAAACAAAACACTCGACAGCGTAGGTTTCTTTCCACATTAAAACACTAACAAACTTTCCTTCCCCTACGAGTGTTAATGTCCTTGCTCAAATGGCTTGGTTTCTCTAAATTGGAAGCGGACATCGACTTATTAGTTTCCTTGCTTCGTGTTGGATGTAATATATTAAGTGAATCCTTTGTTTATCCTTTTTGCAGGAAATTTGTCTACAGACTTATTAGTGAAAAAGTATATATCTATATAGAATAAATCTGTGCACGCATTACACTTCTATCAATGATGAAGTTCATTGCCGTTGTAGGCTTGTTTAAAGTGAGTCAAGCATTTTTCAAGGTATAGCCTAAGTCACATTTATGGCCTGTCTAAAAGTTTGAAAGCGATGAAAAGTTTCCCACCTATTAATATTTCTCAGAAAACAAATAGAACGAGTTTTAAAGGTAGTGTTTAACCCAGCAAGCTAAGGAATGCTTAATTATCAATTTTATTCTCCTAGACACGTAGAGATGGAAACCATTTTAACAGAAAGAGTAATCATGAAGGACCCCTGCGGAGGAATCTTTACAATCACAACTCGGAATTGATTTCTATTTTGAAGAGTTCAGAAACCTTATGACGTGTGCACTACAATACATTGTTTTTTAACCAACCGATTGAGTGACATTAAAGTTATAATAAACTAATGGAATCAAAAGAATGCGAAACGGTGACTACACAGTTTTGTTGACTCGTTAGTAAGCAAAATGATTGCTTTATCGAACAGGACATTTTTTCTAAGCTTCAAAATGTCAAAAATTACATAAAATTATCAGAATTTTGTGGAAAGATACTAAACTTTCTCTTGACTTAAATTATAGAGAAAAAAAAAAGCAAAAATTGATCTTTCAATGACGTTTCTCCCAATCAAAAAAATTCCGACTTCCAACTCATTCGCCCTAGGCGCGAGACATTTATAGTCCTTCCAAGAAAAGAACTACAAGATTTGTCTTCCATGCATTATAACGACCCTGATGTTGGATATCGTTTATGAAACACTAGCAGCTTATTAAAAACGCTTTGGGTTTCAAGTGAACGCCTCGCCGACCTTTTCCTGTATCTATTGTTTCAATTTTTCAAGTAATGATCATGAAATTATAAGACCAAACATTCCAGATCCAGCTGGATTAGAAGAGTAAAAGAAGCAAAACCAAGCAGGCCTAAGCACAAAGTTAAGCCTGTTTTTTTTTAATGAGCATTAAGATATATCAAGTTTCTTCACCGAACAGACTACATGTAGATCGTTGGCGGTACAAAAGCTAACATTATATTTAAGCCGAAGGTGGTTAGGGCAAAAATAGGCAGTGAGGTTTATATGGAATTGCAAAGAATTTAACTCGATCGAGCACAATTTAACGTTTTAAGCCTTTGCGACAAAAACATTCCGTAAAAACAGCGTTGCATTGTTAATAAAACCTTAGATTGGCTAACAAAGCTTTTAAATTTTTTCTTCAATTTTTAGAAAAATTTTTAGCCGTCTTAGTCCTAAAAGGCGGCATTAGGGCAAGGTCACTTATAAGCAGACAGGAAGCTTTCTCTTTCACGGGAAGTAAGCCATCTGATGGACGACCCAGAGGGAGATCAATTCACCGCAGAAAACTTAGGACATTGCCTCATTGATTGTGGGGGGACCGGATCCGATAGAGAGGTGGGCTGGCGAGTTCCCAGCTGCTGTAGGCCTCTCTGTGATAATGACATGGACCGGCCTGGACCATCAGCCTGTTCTCTAGCAACTGATTCTAGCAGCCATGATTAGATACCTTAAATTACACTCGGGAGGAAAGTCAGACCCCTGAGGCCTTGCGTGGGTGGGTGAGGTCTTGGTCAAAAGTGCTTTTAGTGTATGAGATGATTTTTACTGGTTTTGTCATTTCCTGTATGTGTCTATTGGGTGTCACAGCAGGTTAGAACTTGGAATAGATTGGTAGGATAATTATATTCTGCCAAAGATCGATATCACGAACTTAGACAGTGGCGTCATGGTCTAGTGGTAGACGCTCAGCTTTCGGACCCAGAGGTCTTTGGTTCGAGTCCTGCTTTTGGAAGGTCGACGTTTAGTCCTTGAGAAATTTTCAAAAGAATTTTTTTTCCTTCGTTTACTTTTAATTCGCTTTAATTTTTAATAAAATCATCAATTTGGCTTGCATGCAAGTTTTGCTTGATCATAAGCTCGTAGAAATTATTTCATTTATTCGCGACTTTAACATTCGATTATGCAAATCAAAAGGCATACACATCAAATTCTAAAGAATACATATCTCTAAGGAAGTTCATAAATGTATTATTATTTATAAAATTGCATAATCATAATAAAACATTAACTTTAATATCAAGTTAATATCTATTTGTAATAACGCTTAAAATTCCAAGACTAACGACCTCTAAGTTTGAGTGGAACGAAAATTGTACTTCGAATTAATAATTTAACTTAAGCTTACGTTACACGAAACTATATCTGCGAGTGGTCGAGGATTTAAAATTAAATACTTGTTTACTCTATATCTGCGCGGATTTGTAATTTCGAAATCCTAACTTCCTAATTAACTAAGGAAAATCCTCCCACTGCGACCTATATCTACCAAAATATTGACATTGCTGATGATAGGGAAAGACAACAACCGCTTTTTTTAAATCTGGTTCAAGGTTGTCTCCGTTCTTATTTCTGTTTTGTCGTTGATTTATCGTGAAAGCTAAAAAAAAAAAAAGAACATAACAATGTACAGAACGCACTAAATATGACTTTTTATATCAATTTTTACGGTTTATAAATTATAGGAATGGGTATGGCGGTTGACCGCCATCCGAGAGGTCCCGGGTTCGATCCCTGTCTGGGCACATTTTTATTTGCTTCTCTGTGCCCACCCAGGACTTTCAGGGTACCAGTAGTTCGGTCCCTTATAACTCGGCGACAGCAAAGGCGGCGAGTAAAGCAATGGTAAACTACCGCACTATGCCGTGTGCCTAGAAAACCACGACCCCGGCTCCTAGTTCCCTGATGTTCGTGACAAGTATGGGAAAGTTTACAAGATTAAAGCATTCAATGATAAACAGAACAACGCCGCACATTATTGACCGAGTCTTTCGCGAACAGGCATCCATGGTAATAAAAAGCCAGTTTTAATTCATCATAAACCTATGTACAACAAAAACTGACTGGATAGAAAAATTAGAGGATACTCCAATTGTTAAAAATTATTGGTTGAAATACATGTACAAATGGAACACAATTCGGAAGATTGGTACTGCGCTTGGCTAATCTAAGCAGCTTGAGAAAAAGTCAGACTTTCAAGTTGAAAGGATATTGGGTGTCTTCAGGGTGGAGAGTCCAGCAAAGTATCAAAAGAGTCGAGGTCCAATCGATAAATACTAACTAGATCTTTCAGGCGTAATTTGTATACACGTATATCATAATGTGGTACATCATTTTCATGTCCAAAGAGGTACAGGAGCGTTCGGTCATCTAAGTTACTGACTTCATAAAATGGGCAACCAAAGGTTATGAGGTTAATTAATGTTATCCCGATATATAGATGAGAGTTTATAAAAATTGTCGAGCACAAATAACTATAGCTTTGAAACAGGATCTAGATGTTAAGAATTGTACATAAGCATGTGCTCAGACTAGCGTGGTTGTTACACCTAAATACGCATGCTTACTCAAGTTACTGGACACCTAACTCATAATCTAACTGCCCCGGGTCTTTGATGAGTCATAGAATATCTAAGTTGTAAGTAATAAAAACAATTTTTAAATTAATCAATAAATTAAGAGGCATGAAATTAGCAGTGGTTAAAAGTATGATTGGAATCTTCGACGTTTAGTAGTTTCAGCACGCACCGCCCTGCCACTATGTCACCACTATGTTTCTTAAAAAAGAAGTTTCGAGACGGTGGGTTTTACTTGGCTTCACCAAGCAACTCACTAACTTCAACGCGAAGATAACAAAATTTTGGAAAAAAATTGAGTTGGGCTTTGATAGACCTCAAGAGAAGGATAAAACAGAGTATAAAACCATTAATATTCCTGTCGGTCCGTTGGTACCCGTTGAACTCAGTCTGGGAAAACATGTGAGGGTGTGGGCTGTACTGCTTTACATACTGCCCATGTGTCTAGACCACATTCGGTTCCGTTGCTTAAGGGCATGTCTATCGCGTTCATGAAGTCATGAACATAACCATGGAAGGTGCTGTCGGCAACGGGAAGAAAATAAAAGAAATGAGGCGATTGGCCTGTATACTCGATCGATCGAATAATATCTCGTCTGTTAATATCTCGTCTGTTTGTCCAAAGGTCACGTGGGTGAGATACCAGCGGGAAAACTCTTACTAAATCGATGCCCTTCGTTTTAGCAGAATGACTGGACTCTTCAATCGCCAAGATAAACAAAATCTTAGAACGAATATAAGGTATCAGTATCTTTCTCATCGCCACACCTCCAAATAATGCCTCATACATGTAAACTGTAGGCTATATACATCTTAATGAACAAATATGTTTTCATGCAAAACCATCGAATCTTCAGTTTGGAATAGGTCAAGTATACCTTTTAAACACCCCCCGCCACCGTGATTATATTTTACAATCTTTATCCCAACTATCATAATAAGTATAGTTTTGGCGCCCCATGATATTTATATGCTTACTGGGGTTTACTTCGAATTAGTTTTACTGATAATTCCAGTGATATAGATCAGTAGGAAACGTATGCTTCAATTTGTTTCTCGGCTAACTCCTCGGAACAGAAGTATTCTCTGCTGTGAAATCATTAAAAAAGTATGGATGTAGTTTGCTTTGCGGTTTTCTTTTAAGTATGTTTTTTTTAAAGTGTGCCATGTACGGCAAGTTAACTGATCAAGAGTTAGTACTTCAGTAGAAATGCCCTTTTGTTAAAACAAGGCTAATTCATTTTGAAGCATATCAAAAGAATCTAATGACTAACAGAAAGAAACAATAACTCTTCTTTAAAAACAGAAGGGACGAAAGAAAAGTGCCTGCATGACATTTCAGTGGACAGATTAATAGTTCTAATCTATATCAGCTACCTATTGGAGCTGAGTTGTGTATCCAAAGTGGCCTAAGAGCATTTGTTTAAGCTGCCTAATTTTTTTCGATCGTACCACACAAAGGAGTGCGCAATCTGCAAGGAGAAGGGTGGAAGAGGTTGATGTTTTTTAAACTGTGAGTTAGATATAGGTTAGAACCATTGGCGTACAGCCAGCTCAATGCAACGCAGCGGTTTTGGCAAACATGACTTTGGTTTAGGCGAATAAGTTTACAGGGAGCGCGTCAAACTGCATCGCCCGGACATCAGAAAACAAGTTAGTGTGTGAGACAGAGAGCCCAATAATAGTGATAGAGATAGAGACAGAGATGGGTATCTATCACTGCAACTGGGCTCTCGGCCTCACACAAAAATCAATGGTGCCATACTGTACACTGTTACGTGCTGCTTGCTTTTAAACTTATTGCTCGATGAGGTTTGTAATAATTATAGTCATAATAACAATAATAGTAATAATAATAACAATAGCAATAATAATATTCATATTAATAAGAGCATTAATAATATTAAGAATAATAATAAGAAGAAGAAGAATAAAAATAAAAATAACCATAATAATAATAATAATAATAATAATAATAATAATAATAATAAGAATGATATACACGTATGGTGCTTGCTACACCGAACTTCGCTGCGGCGAACAAGTTTCTTTTCTTTCGTAGATGTAACAGTACACCATTATGTTTTGTCAATCTGCATGACTAGCCCGATGGGATTTTGTGGTTGCTGTTGTTGTTGCTGTTATTGTTCTTGCTGCAACTGTTGTTGATGTTGCGTGTTGTATTATGATTTTGTTCACGTGATGGCAATAATTGTGGTGGTATTACGAGAATTGCTACCTCATTTGGAATGCAAGCCGTCAAACATGTTATTTCTCAACAGAGAATGATACGAGCCTAGAAATTACATAATTTAAACTAAAGTACAAAAAAGAACTTTTACAAATGTTGCATGATTGTCCAATGTCATTTTTGTCAGAGTTAAAGAAATAAAGGCATAGTTAACTCGTGTTAACTTAAGCTTTCTGAGTTGCTCCATTCATCAAGCTAAACCTTTGAATAAAGCGCTTTTCAATCAGCAATCAACCACATGAAGCGCTTTTAACAACTTAAAGCTTAGTGGTTCTGCTCTTTTCAATTAATCAACAAATTTTTTTCTTTTCTTCACACACACACCATTAAACACACTCGCTCTTACTCGATTTTTTTTTAGGAAGTGCATCTGTCTGGCTTGAGGAAGATTCGATTCAGAAAATAAGCATGTTTTAAAAAGTGCTCTTTGCTTCTTACCATAAATGAGAAAGTATAGCAACGTCAATGCAATGTTTCCGCACGAAGTTAAAAATAATTTTGGATACTGAAGATTTACGCCAAAACAATATTAATATGAATGATTTTAATAATATGTGTGTGCGTGGTTTTGGTAGATAGATAAATATACAAAGAGAGATTCTTAGACAGGCAGATTAAAAAACACAAATACAAACACACAAAGAAAAAATATATTATTTCATGATTGATTACTTTTATTTAAGTTCAGAAAGAATTCCTCCTATTTCATACTGTTTGATTTTAACTACTATAAAACGCAGCGTTCACTATTTCTGCTGAAACCTTTACGTTTTTAATAATAATAAACTATTCTAATATTTGTTGGTGCCTAGTCGCTTGTGCAAAATGTGATTCAAGTTTTTTTAAGACCAAAGAAATGAAACCTGAAAGTTATGGGCATAAATTGAAAGTAGGTGAGAGATAAAGCGAAAAAAGTAAGGAAGAACACGTAGGGTACGTTTCACTAGCCAAAAAGTAAGACAGAGAGAAAGGGGTGGGGGTAAGAAAAAGAAAATGGGCCGAGAAGAGATAGAGGGAGGGGAAGGCACTGCAGCTGAGAGAAAGAAATGTTATATCTCAGTTAGGAACGCGGTGTGGCTTAACTTCATAAATTATGTAAGCCGTCTGCTTTCACATTACTGTTTTATTCTCTATATGCCATTCGGACCACAGGGTTCTTTTCCAAATTGAAAAACAATCTGTTCGTTGCGCCCATGTCAAGCATCTTTGTCCGCGTGATGCTCGTTCCGAAATTCTCTTTTTTATTCTTATCCTAAAGACGCACCATATCTTCTGTCTATACTGTCTATACATTATTTATTCCCTTATCTGTC
>BMAT01006091.1:169364-180279 GCA_019649035.1 Elysia marginata
CGTGGCCTAAATCTCAAAACGTTATACTCGGCCCCACTCTCACACAGACCATGCACTTGGCCCTACTCTCACAAAGACTATGCACTTGGCCCTACTCTCACAAAGACCATGCACTCGGCCCTACTCTCACAAAGACCATGCACTTGGCCCTACTCTCACAACGACCATGCACTTGGCTTTACTCCCACACAGATCATGTACTCTTGTCTATTCTCAGATGCCCCCAGCAACTTGTAGGAATTGGATGAGCATCGGTTCTAAAAACTCACATGCAAAAAAGCCTGCTGAGTCTTAAGTACCTGCACTGACAGTTGAAGTTAAAGTTTACACACATTATCTGTCGCGTAATTATTTCAGCAGCACCCGTTCACAAAAGCCTTTACTCCGACTTTTATAAATTTTGAATGAGCATCGCATCCTTCTTAACAAGGCAGAGATACATTATAAAAACTAACAACTTCACAAACTGCATTACTTACGGCTTAGCCTGTTCTTTCTTGTACACATCCCTAGAAACCTGAGCAGCCTAATCCTACATACATTAATCTACCCTGTATCGACTTCCACCACTTTTTTGCACAGACCGCACCTACACAGTGATACTGTTGTATTTCCTACTCACCAATGCCAGCACCCACCACGACGCGGCCAGCCAGAAGAGCAAATTTATCCTTGGAGACCGCCATCATGATAGAGCCCAGAGTAAACAAGAGAGAAGCTCCCATGATCACTGGGCGTCTGCCCAGCCGGTCGTTCAGGAAACCTCCGATGAGCGCAAATATGGCGGCCGCTGCTATGGTAACACTAACAATCAACTCTTGCCACACCGAGGAAAGGCTGTAATAATAATAATAATAATAATAACAATAATAATAAAAATGATAATAACAACAACAACACTTAAAATAATTCTAATAACAATAATAATAGTCATTTAATAATCATGATGATGGCAGTCGTGGTGGTGGTGGTGGTTATGAGGATTATGATGATAATGAGGAGGAGTAGGATGAAGAAGATGGCGACAGCAACAACAACAATGATTACATCAAATATCTACATTATAATAGTGGGGCAAATGGAGTGGAATGCTTAATGTGTATGTAGTGTATGTATATCTGAACTCTGTAAAATGTCTAATATAATATGTGTATACATAAACACTGTGGAATGTCTTATATAATATACATACATTTTAACCATGTAGAATGTTTACATCTGAACCCTAAAAAAGTCTAATATAATATGTGCATATCTGAGTCCTGTAGAAGGTTTAACAAAAATATCTTTCTGTATGAAAACTGTACAAAAAGAAAACTCCCCATTGGGATGATGAATAGGAATCTTATCTTAACTTTAAAAAATTCTATGCACTATCCATTGCGATGAGTAAATTAATCAATTATTCTTGTTAAGCAATTAAACGAGAACCTCTGTCTCAGTTTAATTTGATTTCAAATCACGTATGCGCTTAAATAGACAACTATATTTGAAATTTAAGTAGACCTAGGTTTTGAGCTAAAGAAAAAAATAAAACGAGGAATTAATTGGTGAAAAAGATAAATATATAGAAAAAATCAGAATTATCACTAAGAAAAGGATCAAGGTTGGAACTATCTAACAGGGACACTTAATACAATTAACATTTTTTTCTGCTTAAGTCTTGAAGTCTTTGGGTTACAACTTTTTCTATTTATCAATAAATTATAATTACGAGAACAGGCATTTAATTTTTTAGCGTATTTTTATCAAGTTGTTTTTACAGTTGAAGTAACATACTCTCACTTAAGGGAATCATGGGAAATGTTGTTTGGAAAGGCTTGCGTTGAGAATGTTTTCGATACATGGTACAAGCTCTTTTAAAGGATTTTTGTGTGTTTATGCAGGAATCTGTCTAAGGCACACGTTTGTTCCGCATACTTCTTAACGATTGTTTAATTTATACCACGGAAGGTGTTATTTATGTCATTCTAGAACCCAGTCTTTGTTCGGCAGTTGTATTTTCTTTCCGCTTTCAGCGTCATTGTTCAATTGTTCTCTTATCTTAATAGATTTTTTTCCCATTAAGAATACGTTGAAGTCCCCCACCCCAAACACGCTTTCTGTTTTTAAGGCATAGGGATGCGATATTTGCTAGACACCTGGCCTTAAGTAAACTTGTCACTAGTTTTAGTAACCCCTTGCAGTTTCGCTCACAATTAAGCACTTAGTCTTTTGAAGTACATGTACTTTTGTTTACTGCATTCGTTTATAACTTATCGTTCACTTTATTCTTGATCGCTACGCATAATTACCTATCGATATCCAATCTTGGTTTTGTCGATCTTCTCTCCGCTGACCACTTTTCTTGCCCAGCTTTTCTCCATCAACCACTTACAATTTGGTCGAATAACAATCGATTATATTTTCTAAGGGGCATGGGCCTATACAACATTTTAAATCATATTGCGAAAAACGTTATTTTCTCAGCGACAGTAAAGCAATCTCTGCACTTTGTTTGGAACCTCTGCTTCAAATATAGATATTTCAAATGCCCTAGAGTCTATGTTTTTGTTCTCGCGGTATTTTTTCTAATACCATTTTACCTTGCTTTGGCTTCTTTACTGAAATGGTGAACTAAATAGATATGTGGTCTGGAAAAATACGATTTTTTTTAAATTATGAAAGAGGCGTTTTTCTTTTCTGTGCGCGTACTTTCACTATCGTGAATGGGTTTCGTGAATGTGCTGCTCGAGGCTAAGGAGGAGAATAGGTCGGCTAGTCACGTATTTACTTTGGCTATCATCATATTTATTTTGGGCATAAATGTTGAAACCTCCTAGAACTGTTAGATTGCTATTGTAGCGACATTTTGTCTTCTCAGTTTGTTTTATTTTGGGCATTGATGTTGAAACCTCCTGGAGCTGTTAGATTGCTATTGTTGAGACATTTTGTCATCTCAGTTTGTTTTTTCTTTGAAAGTGGAGGCCGATTTTCAGAGAAGAAATTGGTAGGCGATCGTCGCTGTCACCTCAAACAATTCAATCAATTTTGCTTCACATCCGTTTTTATGACTCCTCTATTGGGATTGAGAATAGAGCACAAAATTATTGTTCTTGCCTGCAAGCAATTGACTTCAAAAAGAAAGCTTTCCAAGAGAAAAGAAGATAATTTGTGCTGTAATCTCATTCCCAATATTTCTGTGTCTGTGACGATGGTATTATTCGAGTCTCCAAAAAGGCATATACTCTACAACATTTGCTTATATCTGATATTGCTCGTAAAGAAATAAAAGAGGCAACCGGTATTCTCATCATCCCTATACATTCAAAGAAAGTACGTGGCAAATTTATTGGTAATGAAGGAAATATCAAACTTTACTCTTCCGCTTGTGTCAAAAGAGATGTGTAAAAATAGTTTCGTCTACTGCGTTTGTTAAATTCTGTAAAATTTAGGTTAGATCTAGATGAAATCATAAATTAAGTGTTCAAAACTTTGATTTAAAAAATATGGTTATAGTGTTCCATTGCCGAAGGCAGTCTCAAGACTTTACATATACTTCTAGAAATCAATTTTGATACTCTTTATTTTAAGATAGATATGGAAGATATTTTGATCTATAATCTGTCATAGCTCTGGATCTAAGGTAGAAAATTTGGGCGCCATTAAATCTTTCATTTTAGGATCTGCGAATCATGGTTTTTTTTTTTTACTGTTTTAGTCCTAGTAAACATGGTTCTGCGTAATAGATTTGAAGGTCACTTTTATCCTTTATTTGAAAAAAAAATTTACCAAACCTACAAGAAATTTTATTCATTTTGAACTTTTAGTTTTCACAACCCGTGACTTAATTTGTTTAAATAGGACATTTATCAGCATTATGTTCTGTCACTTTTTCATGTATGCACATTTTTCAGCTGAATAAAAATAATCACATCTATTCCAGCAATCGCTTTCCTATTTGCACTTTGACTTTCTGGTATACATTTCGCTGATGAGTTGTTTCAGGTCTCTACTGGTGATAGCGCGTGATAATTGTTGATATTGTTGGTGTGGGGTTTTTTTTAATTATTTTGAAGGAATTGGTAGATACAGTATTATTAGTTTCAATAAAAGTAAACATCAGAGGTTTAGTTTTGTAACAATTCACAAGTGATAAACTCGTGTTATTTACGTTTATAATGCAAAGTCTGAAAGGAAAGTGCAATATGTTCACGGCATCATAAAAGGGAAAATATTACACAACAAACAGTACAAAGACTGGTTTATTCTACGCTGCGATGGTTTTCAGGTAGTCATCAATGCAAGAGGGTACCTTACGCGCTGCACAAAATAATGATTGTGTCATGTTTGTAACTCCGAGATTAACCTGTTACCTCTAACTTTCAATATTGTTACTATCGTCGTTTTCAAGATTGATTGAATTAGTGTTTGTTTCTCTAACTACGGTGTGATAAATCCTTTATTGCGATCAACCAGTATTGGTGTTGATGAATTGAGACATGAAATGCTAAAGTTCTGAAAATTAATATGGCAAACCACCTTACTTTGACATGCGTCAAGACCTTCCTGTTTCATGGTCTTCCAATTATCGCCCGGATTGGACGAGGGATTTATTTTTTTAGACAATTATGTCCTAAAATGAACTGCGGCCATGATAAATCATCATCGTGGCATAATATTAATAACACGTTTGTTGATATACCGGTAAAACTTTTATCAGTGCAAAAAATACGTTATCTGCAGCAATGTTTGAATGTTTTAAAATGAATGTAGACATGTCCTTGCATTTTCTTTACAGCGACTAGCTTTTAAAGTAAACCCATTGAGGTAAAATCAATCGTAATTTCCCTTATATTCTTCCTACGGCAACGCTCGGGAAACATTCAAAAGTGAATCAATGGTCATGCTCATTGCTTGGCAAAAGCCGGCTAAGTGCCTTCCCGTTCCTGCTCCCTTTTGTAGAGAAGCTGTTTTTAGCTCAATCAATTTGAGTGGGCAGTGGGGAAAAGTTGGGGTTTTTTCCACAAGAAAAATTATCGCATGGAAAGCGCTGCAGGCTACATGGATGACTTTGACAAGAGATTTAAGGGTTCAATGTCGAAGTCAGTTTCCATGTGAGAGTGTGTGTGGGCGTGTGCATTTTGGGAAGAAATGTTAATCGCTTTGATTTTTTTTTTAAACCATGTCTGTATATTTTGCGCTTTAGTGTGGATCAAAATATTCACGTCATCATCTTTTGAAAGGGGCATAACGCACAATCAATTTTAACCTTGTTGCCTTTTCCTCATTTAACCTTCTCCGCGGTTTTTCATAAATAATCTTTAAACAATATTTTCAAAAACATGATGGAGACAAAACAGTACATAGACGTGCACAATTAGTTATAAGCTTAGTTCTGAGATCCACAAGTTATGACAGTTATAGGAAAATCAGACTCCGCTGAAGTTCGGTGTTGGGTTCAAGAGTTGTTAACCAAAAATAGCTACAGCGGGCAAAACGTAAACACTAAAAGCTATTGGCTGTCAGAAGAGACTCCTGCGATGAAGTCAATTTTATGACGGTTCAATAAAACTACCACCGTCTGAAAATTTAAACATTAGCCTACCTGGTGCCTTCGCGTTGGGCCTTGGGTTATCCCCAACCATCCCAATCTTGTGTACTAAGCCTCACATTCCCCGGTGCGCCTACATTAATATAATGATATGACAAACTCATAATTACGTTCAGTTTTCAACTACGCCGCGTCCACATAGATCATATCGAGAAACCTTTTTCTTGTATCTGTGCCCTATCATAAACGTGCTTTCATTCGTTAATATATCATTTTGTAAGCTCATTCGTGAAACAAGAAAAAAACAAAAACTAAAAGAAAAATCAAGGTATCAAACTCTGGGCCATCTCACCTGAAAGAGTTCCTCAACAAGATCATGGCTCCCGAGATCACGCCTGTGTCGTAGCCAAACAAAAAACCGCCGAGAGCAGCGAAAAAAGTCAAGATGAAAATGAAAGTAGGTGTCTGCGTTCGGGAATTCAGATCGTCTAATTTAAGGTGCAAGTCCATTTTTTCGTCGTCAGAGTTATCTCCAGTGAGTTTCCTGGGTCGGGACTGCCCGTTACTACTGCCTGCACTTGGAGCCATTTTGAAACGCGTGCACTTTCGTTTAAGAATAGAATGATAAAGATGAGATGAGTTGAGGTGAAGTTAGTTTTGTTTTTAAGTTTGTGTTCTCAAACGCTTTCTTGTATGTTCATCTAAAGACACACATTATCTTAGTGGCTTCATTGTTCTCCTTGGTTCTCTCTCTCTTATTATTGGAACAGAGAGTGAGACGGTCACGGGTTGCATTCCGTCAGACTTTGTGTAACGTGAGTCTTGTAGAGGTTTTATTCTTGTTCTTTGTCAACAGGGCAGAGTTGTGCTGCAGGTCTTTTCCACAGACATGCCTTCTCACCATAATTAGTCCTGAAGAGAGAAGTAGAAATAAGGATTAATTTTGTAAAAACAGTGACGCGTTGTTACAATAAATGTTTCGATTAAAAAGAGACAAGATTTTGCTGAAACTTTTTATCAAAGTGGTTCTGACCTAAATCTCAAAACGGTCACGTGAGTCTTGGTAAACCACCAATCCCTTCCGCATTCTTTCTTGTACATTGCACGCTACTTTGTGTAGCATAAGAGGAAAAAAATTGCGCAGCTTAATTTAAATAAAACGTTCGTAGGGCTGTTTGGATACACACTCTCGCACAAACAGTAAAGATCACATGCTAACCAAACAATTAACATTCTCTGATTCACTGACCGAAACTTTCGGCCTAACCAAGCAACTATCATTTTGTTGTTCACTAGGCTGAACGTTCGGCCCAACCAAACAACTATCATGCTATGGTCTACTAATCAAAACGTTTGGCCTAACCAAACAACTAACATGCTATGGTCTATTAATCAAAAGGTTTTGCCTACCCAAACACTAACCATTCTTTGATTCACTAGTTAAGTTAGTTTGTTAAACATTGCCAAAATATGAACAAAAATTCGCTTGTATTTAGCTTAATTAGAAACATTTGTAAATAATTTTAGAACCCGTTTATTTTTTGAAACAATAATATTGTTGATTTATTGATGGAGCAAACATACTAATGTTTAAAGACGATTAATATTTTTGAATGATCGTAGCCACAGTTTGAACCTCCATGACTTTTGTTGTTGTTGTTGTTTGTTTGTTTGTTGTTTTTTTTTTATTCTTTGTCAAAACTTAATGATAAGTTTCCTCCTGGTGAAACTGATAGAAGTTTATTTCACACTCGAAATTTGGGTACGGTATATTGGTGTAATGTAGATAATTCGATAGTTTTTGGTGCTTAATTAACTACAATGCCCCTGCTATAGTAAAACCCTGAGACCAAATTTTCTTCGGTAAGCTATTAAAAACTCTTTGAAGAAACTGCCCCTAACATTTACAAGCGTAATAATGTATAACGAATGTGCTCTTTATGACAAGAAATTTAGTACGGCTGTTTTTAAAATGGTGCTTTCCGTAATTACGTATAATAATCTCTAAAATTAAAACTGTACGATAGTATTTATATAGAACAAAGGAGGGCTTCCTGTCAAAGGTGCAGGGAAAAGAAAGAAAAATAATTTATCTTAAATTTCTTTTACATTTTTTTTTATTCGCAATCAGGTTGGGTGCCTTTTTTCAGTCAAATGAACGTTATGTTTTTTTTTTGGCGTATGGTAAAAAATAACTAGTTATTAAGCTTCTAACACAAATACAAGTCTAGAAGGTACGCCTTTTGTACAAACTGCGATTTGTTTCATGAAACCATGAGAGCGTACGTCATATTAATAAAAAAAAACACAAATAAATCATAAGGCGCGAACTTTCTAAACATGACAACTAATTGTCTTTCGCTATATTAGAAGCTCCCAAGGTTTTATTTATGAGCCTTGTAATTAAAACTCTCTATATTTCCAATCTTATATGCCAAGATAAAATCTCTACCTTTATCTCGGCACAAAAACCATGGACTAGACATCTTTCTGAATAAATGTAAACAAAGCAATGAAGAAAGATGATCACAATTTACCCATCTGCACCATAAGTATGCAATGGCGAAATCCAAGAAGGGTGGGTAAATAGATAGGTAACTTATTATAAAGATCTTAGACAGGTGGAATACACCTAGAGATGATTTATAGATAGATAATCAGACAATGTAAAAGATACATAATAAGCAGAGAGAGACAAAGATAAACATACAAGTAGATTGGATACTAGATAAACCAAGACATAGAATTAGAAGGAAAAATGTAGAAGGGAGATCCTTAGATCATTGAGAACCAACAAATGAGCCGCGTAATTAAACCCTGACAGAACTCTTAGAACTTGAATTATAGGGGATCCGTGCAGCCGCTGGTGGGTTTATCCTATTGCTCTCTCGCGTGCAGCAATAAATTCGTGTCCCATGGCTCATCTGATCTCTCCATACCGTTTTTGGACGGGGTAGAGCTGGTTTGGAGAGCAATAAAACGTAAACGTTGGGCTCATGCTTAGGTTAATTATTCGGGACAGCTTATACTTTTACATGCTGTGCTGTTTTTTTAATGCCGTTTGTACAGTATCCGATAAAACATTCAAGTCCGTTCGTATATAGCTTGTCCAACACTTTCAAGCTCATATGGATATAGATCCAGATTTTCAAATACTGAACGATCACAAGTACTATTCGCAACTTTGCCCCCGTCAAGTTGGTTTACATAGAGAAGATAGAATCTTACATTTTTCCTTTTAAAAAATGCATTTGTTCTAACAAGGGGGACAATTACATCTATTAAAATATTACTATGGGTATATGAAAAATACTTGATTGAACCCAAAATAAGCACTGAAAAATATTTGTGAGGGAAAATTAATATCCGAAGATGTTGTAAGTCTCTTTTAATGGCTTCTCTAAACAAGGTGTTGGGGGAAAAATTCTGAGATTAATGCATTTTAATCCTCAACCTGTGATCTATCCATCTATCTATTTATATATCTATCTGTCTGTCTGTCTTTCTTCTTCTTCTTCTTCTTCTTCTTCTTCTTCTTATTATTATTATTATTATTATTATTATTATTATTATTATTGTTATTATTATTATTATTATTATTATTATTATTATTATTATTATTCTTTTTACTCATATAGATATAGGTCTTTAATCTAGTTAAGTTATGCCAAAAAATAATAAGTCCACAATCGGCAATCAAATACCAAATACAAAACTTTAAGTGAATTCTTGTTATCATTGCAATTGAATCTTCACAAATACGCTTTGTTGCCACTGGTTCCAAAAAAGACTCCCCAAAAGTCGAGAAACCCATTGATACTACCCCTGCCATTGAAAGATTTATAAATACAGCACAGCTGAGAAAAGTTGGAAACAAACTGCTCAAAACATCGCTGGATACCGTGCAAACAGTTGCCAAACGGTTTCATTCATCTCACTACCGATGGAATACGAGTAAAATGCACTCACTTCAACACCCTCTCTTGCCCCTTCACCACAGACAAATTGAATGCCCTCCTACAATACACGCATAAGTATGAGCTGTTGACAAGGCAACAAACAATCTGATTCTCAACCAACAATATTTTTTTTCAAAAGATAAAATTATGACGATGGCATGCAATGCTATCACAGAATGGAGGAGAGGAATTACGAGTTATATGAAATAAAGGAGTCACCATCCCAAGAAATGTGCGATGCGCTGACCGATTGTTGGAATGCTCGTCATCAAAATAGATGGTGAAACTTGGGTCACTAGTTCTGTTATTCCTATGATAAGAAAGTGCATTTACGTGATCTATGCAGCATAGGAAAACACTAGATATCAAAAGTGACAGTTAAAAATCAACCAAAAGTAAAATGGAGGCTAAATAGGAATGTAATTTGTCAAGGTAAATACGACTAGCTGACCAGGACTTTAAAAATCTGACTCCATCTTGAGCATTTGAGAAGAAAAGTATAAAATCTCCATCACTGTTTTACTTCGATTCAATCCGTAATGAAATGATCTTGGAAAAAAGACCAACGGTTCTCATAGTTTTTTACCCTACCCTGTCTGCGTTGTATAGGCTTCTTTATTGTGAACGCAAGCATTTAACATTCTGAGAGAACTATAAGAGTTTTCGTGCAACTCTTTCGATGAAATAATAAACATGCAAATGCGTTTGACGTTTTTATGTACTTTAACCTTTTTGTCTTCAGCAACACAAATGCTATGCAGTTTTTTAGTCTTGTTGGAGAAATGGGAAGCGTAGTGTAATGGGGGAACTGGGAATAGACTCGGTGATGTCGGTGAATTTCAGGCCTAGCCTTGGTGACATTGAAAAGTACATAGCCACGCAAAGAAAACATGAAGTATTCTTTAAAATAAACTTACACTGTAAAACAGCAGCAGCAATACTGCTAAAAGTTAAGGTCAGCAGGAGCAGCAGCGGTAGAAGCAGTTCTGCTCATTCCGTGGCGTCTTGGTTTAGTGATAGACCCTCGGCTTTCGGACCGAGAGGTCAGGAGTTCGAATCCTGCTTTCGGCAGGTCGACGTTCAGGCCTTGAGAAAGGCTATTTCCATGCATTTTCTGCGCCTCACTCATGAGTTAAAGGAGTACAACTATAGGCACTAGGCAGTGGAGGATCTTCTTAGAGAGCTAGAGTGGTGCGCTTTATTTGCCTGTTGGGGAACCCATCTAAAGCGTTTAGAGCATAGAAGTGTATTAGGCGCTTTGTAAAAAGCTCTTTACTTCACTTTACTACTACGATGTAGTAGCTTTAATAATAATAATAATAATAATAATAATAATAATAATAATAATAATAATAATAGTAGTAGTAGTAGCAGTAGTAGTAGTAGTCGTCACCGTCGTCGTCGTCGTCGTCGTAGTAGTAGT
>BMAT01006091.1:203163-227316 GCA_019649035.1 Elysia marginata
GTAAACCCCCTGCAAAAATATTGGTCTTGTAAGAGGGGGGGGGGGAGGTCTTAATTCAGGGATTGAATTGCGGACATCCCATCCTCAAATTTAAAGTCTCATAAGAGGGGTGGTCTTTTGAAGAGTTCTTAATTGAAGGGTTCCGCTGTATCATGCTAGGTGTATAAAACCATTATATATAATTATTCACAGAGGAATTGAAAATGAGAGAAATCTTATCTTTAAGTTTAGACTTTGTTCTCAATGCCTGGCTCATGCAGCCTTAATGGAAAGCAGTTGGATCTTAGAAAGGCTTAGCAATATCTCATTGATAACAAGGCCTACATTTCTTCAAAGGGGGAAAAATGATATTCTACTTAAAACCATAACTGTTTTTTGTTTTTTTTGCCACACAATTTTTCAACGTTGAAATGTTTTTCTTTTAAATGTGTAAATATGTGTCTGATAGAGGCAATTTTATCAAAATTTTAATTGACAGAACCTTTAAACCAGCATCACACTTGTAAATTGTTCTTTCTTGTAATACTTATTCGTGCTATGATTTTACAAAGGTTGGAACATATAAGTTACTTAGAATGAATTTTTTTTCCAAACGTACATGCATGTCCAGAAAACTTGTGATCTTAGCACTTTTAAATTACCTATATGCATAACACAAACAGATTAATATTTTAGAATTATTGTATGATTATAGAAAATAAACCCTTTGCAGAATTACTGATAAATGAAAATTGAAAGTAGAATTACTTGTATTCTGCAAATGGTTCTGTTAACTTTGCTAACGCTATTCATATGTCTACAGATCTTTTTTAAGATAAAAATATTTTAGGAAAAAAACTCCACTTCTCTTTTGATGTTTGTACACAATATTTGTTAAAGTTTTGTTCAAACCTTGGTACTCTTCTTCCTCTTGTCTTTCATTTAAGTTCAGCACCATTTGTTTCATCTTTTCCTTTTCCAGCTTTTCTGCCTGTGATAAGTAAACAGGGTGTAACATACATCAAAACAAAAGTTCTTTTAATACAACTGTTATCCCCAACAAGTGTCAAGATCATAGCTTGACAAAATTTTGAAAAAAAGAAAACGTTTAAATTAATTGAAGGTTGTGAAGATTTTACTATTCTGAGTCCTCAGTACTGCATAATAATGTTACCCTGGTTTTTTTTTTAACCCTATCCAGATGTTTCATGTTTTTACTTCGTAACAGCATATCATCAAAGATATCTTCATCGCCCAATATTATACAGAAGTAAAACCATAAGTAATCCTGATGTGCGGATAGGAATACTTCTGGTTTTTCCTATATATTGTAAACTATGATGCTACAAATTGCACAAAAAAGCAGTGACCACTGGTCAATACATTTGACGACTATTTGCCAAAACAATCATGCAAATCAGTTTGAAAGACATTTTTTGAGGAATACGTAATGTTTCAGAATTTATTTCCCACTTTTTAAATTGAGCATATGTTTAAAAAATGACCCACTGGGGTACTTTGGTACACCCACAATGCCCAAATATAAACTTACGGTACAACCCATTTTTTATTACAAATAATGAGAACTATTGACATGAAGAGAGATTTCATAGTTATTGTGCAGCTTTCAAGTTTTTTTCTTAAAACAAAAGACCATAAAAAATTCTAAGCTTAACATATTATGTACCTGATTGTACTTTAAACTAAGAAGGAATAAGAGAGCATTTTTTTATCAACAGGTGTTTGCAGTTACCATAATTTTTTTAAGTAAATAATTTGATTTTATCTCGAACCTTGTACCTTTCTTAGAAATCCCACTGAAACGTTAAGAACTGATACAAGCTATCTCATTATTTTTTATCGTGTCAGTTTTAATGTTTTAGAATTTTTAAAAATAAAATCTCATCTTTGTTTTTGTTTAAAGGACATTGAGCTCTTCCCTGTAAAATTATATAAAGATAAAAAATGTACATAAGACTTACTTTTTGCATAAAGCATTTGATCATTACGAACTGGTCATAATGAATTGTAGCTGTTTTTGTTTTGTTGTTTGTTTTGTTTTTTTGTTTCATCTAAGTTTACTTTTCTTCTGACATTTTTAAGGTAATAAATTACAGCTGTTCACATTTTATTTTGTTTGTTTTAAAATTATGAAGGGGTGGAATTGTAAATATTTTGATGCTATATTGTATAAAATTTTTGTATCTGTCTTCAAACTATAACTTACCTCCTCTCTTTCTTTGAACTTGGTAGCAAATTCAGCCGTCATTGGGATTTCAAAGTCTGTCAACTGGATTGGGAAGTGCGATGGAAAGAGAAAACGATAGAATCTTAATTTTTTTTCAGCTTTGGGTTCCACAGATAAAAGTAGAGCAACAGCAGAACCTGTGGCTTTGAAAGTAAAAATGTTTTTTCCAAACATTTCTCATTTCTTATTATAAGATAAAAGTGATTATTATTCTTACATTAATATGGGTCAAGTTGCAGAATTATTTTTTAAAGGTGTTGAACTTCTTTGGAAAAAAAAAATTGCCTCCAAATCTTCCACATCATCTATGACACATTTGTATTCAGTATGGCCCTAATAAAAGCAGTAAAAAGGAACTTTGATGAAAACAAAATCAACCGATCAACTCACTTGTTGCTTATTTCCTTTTCTAGTCATAAGCACAAACTTCAGTCCAGTTATGCCCGCTTTGTCTTTCTCCTCATCCTTGTCTGACATGCCTTGTCCTAAAAGCAGCAACAACAATTAAAATTTTAACATGGAATAACAAGCTGCTTTTAAAATTGTAAACCTTATCTGTCAGACAAGAACCTAAGTTGAATAAGAGAGATTCAAGATGTGCTCCTTATTTTTTTTTTTTACCATTCTGAGGCTTTTTATAACCTTTTTCACCACCAATCTTAATTTTATAATTTTTTTAAACGGTTAATCAAAGATTGAAGGATTTAACAGCACTATATGAACAACATGAATAGTCTCAAAAAAGGTGTTGACATTACAATGCTTTTATCAAAAACTGTTGAACATTCTAGAAAAAAATATTGAATTTTTAATCATCTAAATACAAAAAAATATTTTTTGCTTTTTCTAAATGAAAAATCTAAAACATTAATAGCTAAGCATTTTTACATATTTTATTGTCTCATTCTTAATGATCTTTGAGAATGGCAATAGCCGAGCATCATTATCATCATCATTCTGTTGAAACATGAGTGTAGAGCTCCCACAAAATGAAACTACATGAGGTGCTGGCTGATTTTTTAAAAAAATGACAATTTTAAGTACATAATCAAACTTTTATTGCATAATTTGAAAGTTTTTTGAAAGTTTATCATGTTTTTGAAACTTTTCATCATAACTACTTATGAGACCATCATGAAAAATTTTATAAATGTGTTTTAAAGGTTGTGAGAACACACTAATGCTCTTTTCTCTTTAAGATTATGAGAACTTGAAAGTCTAGTTTTTCCCATTGTCTGACAATTGAGCCACTTGGGTTCCTTGTCTTTTAGAAGGAATAACTCAGGACCTTATTAAGATATCAAAATAATTTGTTCACCATCTTAGAGAGCTTTCTTAGGCTTTTCCAATGGTGTCCATAACTTCATATCACAAAATTCCGCGTGTAGACTCATTTTAAGGGCTATATCTCTGATCCTATCAACTAAGTTTCAGTAGCCCTGCTGTCCCTCTCACCTGGCAGGGCCAACTTTTTCGGCTTGTTCTTGACCTGTGTGGGAAGAGCAATGTCCAGTTGGGGAACTTTTACAGACTCCTGGGTTCTTGCCTGAGGAAACACACCAATGCAAACTGTTTCTCTCGTGTGGTTTTTCTTTGCTGTTTTTTTTATGATTCAAGATACAATGGAATCCTGATAAAGTCAATGCCTTCAGGACCGAAAAAATGTGATGACTTTAAGCAATAGATGACATCAACCATTACAAAAATAGTCGACAAAGAGCAAGAGTTTCCTTTCAAAGTGTCAACTTGAACTGGATTCCATTGTAGTTCTATCAGAAAAGATCTTAGAAAATATGTCAAATAAAAATGCTACAAGTCTTAAGTATTTGTGATCTATTGGACTTTCTGACCAAGTCCAGCTTTGGCTAAATGTGAATTGGCGCTCTGTATGTTCCTAATCATTAGCTATGATTTCAGTATATTTACAGGTTGGGCAACTTGAAAAAAATAAATATTGAGTGTACTTAACGTAAGCACATTATCAGGCATTGCCTTTAGCAGTAAACATATCATTTACAATTGTCATCCGTTTCACATTAAAATTTTTGTTCAAATGGTGCAAAGAAGCTTTGTGCTACAGTTGGGCATAAAAGTTTACCTGAGTGTCCCCCTCTAACTTAGATTTCTACTTTAGAGTGCAAATTTTGTCCTTTACGACAGTTATTTCTAAAAAATATCAAAATGTTTAAAAAACCAAAGAAAAGCGATCTTAAGAACCTATGGAATGCTTATCAGATAATGAGTTAGAGAAATAAGTACTTTGATAATGATCCTCATGCATCCCTGGCATTCACATAACTCGGTCTATTTCCTTATGATCTAGACAACCGGGGCCAGATAATTTAGTGGCCTTAATTATTTGACAATTGATTACAATAGCCCAAGTCTCAATGTTCAGGGTTTTTTTTTCCATTCCGTAATTTTAAATACAATGGTGCAACAAAGATTATTCCCAAATTTTCAATTATCTTTTTTCTAAATTCATTGAAGATTTTAAAATATTGATGTACCAGACCTGGATGGAATCATTCATCATCTGATCAAAAGCTGACATGAAGTCATCATCCTCTTTACATAATGCCACTTTTGGTTTCAGAACTTTAACCTGATTAAGAAGAAAAGAAGCATTTGCATTTCAATAAAGTAAATTAATAAAGAGACACTGAATCATTTCAAAATCCCCCATGTGCATATAAATATTTTTTATGTTAGTTCATGGAATTTATACACATATATCTGACGCTACGTCGTGAAATCTGGCTTATGTCAAACTGGGTCAAACCCAGAGAATGGCTGCTAAAAAAATAAATTACAACTAGATAAGTCTACCTTGCTGGCTTATAAATCAAATATCTCAGGTTCTAGTAACGTTAGAGTAATAATTTTTTTTCTAATTTAAGTACATATATGAAGCTTTCTCATAATGCTAATAACTCTTAATGTCCAAATCTTGACATAAACCTGATTTCAACACGTTGGGTCACATATAATTTTAAAAAATGCATTTAAGTTATTCAAGTTCAAAATAAAGACTAAATTCATTTTAAAATGTATTGCAATACTTAAACTTAACAAAATAAACCTATGCTGAAAACTTTTGATTATACTTTATTGGCCATTTGACCGAGAGATTTTGTGACAACTTATTTTCAGAAATACGAGCACCGTCTGCACTGATAACAAACAGCAGCCCCTATAGAATATTTGATAGATCAACTAAAAAAGCTCGATCTATACACTCTGTGATAGGGCCTTCACAAATGTCAAAACCAAAAGAAGAATTTGATATTCTTTACATCTCAAGTTTGGACGGTTTTCTTAAACAGGCTAGTCTTCATTATTTTCAAATTTCCAACTTTTTGGGGCTAAAGATTACTTCTAAAAATTTGAATTCCTGCAAAAATTGTAAAACTTGCATCCCAGTATTTTATTTAGTAAAGACAATTATTAAAGATTGAGGGGTTACCTCTTCATCTGTGTCCTCACAGTCATCATCAGAATCAGCATACTCATCACTGAACGAATCCTCTCCTTCTTCTTCCTGCTCCTACATACATAATATTGCAACACAAGAAATGAAAACATGGTTTGGAGTGCCTTAAAGTGAAATACATTTACAAGCTGAGAAATTTTATGCAAATGAGTTACTTGATTTAAAAAAAATCAACGATGCCAATGAGTTACTCAATTGAGCATGTTCAAAAAGAAAGGAAAAATAGTATTAGTTGTAATATAATTTTTTAACCTACGGTCTACACTAGTTTGATCCACTTTTTGTCTGTACTCTCATATGGTACTATTTTCAAAAGTTTAAAGATGAAAAGCAGCCTAAAGGTATAAGCAATTCCACTAAGCCTTAGTTTACAGCTATATTCTAGCTAAAAAAATGATCAGAATATTATTTAAAGCTTTTCTAAATTTCAACTTTTCACTCAATTTACAGCCCATCATCTCTGATGATTTAAAATCCTTCTACTCCCTAGTCACCCAAAACACTAAAGAAATCTTTAAGGTTGTAAATGCCTCTATGCTGTGGATAATTCTAAAACTGGTTCCAAACTGAAAGGAGTGAAAAGGTAATCTGATGAGTTGCTTACTTCAGCCTCGATGTCCACTCCACTGAGACTACCCTCACTTTCCTGCGTCCCAGAACCTTCTGTCACAGTCCCAGACATACCCTCCTCCTCTCCTTCCTCTCCCTCGGCTATGGTGGCAAGACCTTCCTCTTCCTCATCCTCTTCTTCCTCCTCTTCTTGACCCTCAGTTTCAATCATATGAAGAATATTGGCTGCAAGAGTTACAGAAATATAGAAACAATTTATGCATCATGGGTGATCAAAAGTTCTCAAATAAAAATACACAGACACAATTAAAGCATCCTCCTGATGAGGTCCAACATTCTAAGTTTGTTTATCAATTCTCAGCTCTGAAATTTTTTTTTTGTTCAAGGTAAGACTGATTTAGCCAGACAGATAAAAAAGAAAAAAGCAATTAGAAATCATTATTCAAAATACATGAGTAAAAGGACAAAAACTACCAAAAAGTCTCTCAACAACCAGTAAAATTAGGCAAATGAGGCGTATGCAGTGGCACTTGAGGTTGAAAATTTAATAATTTAAACTGTGCTTTTGTAAAAGCTGGAAAGGTTGCAAAAAACTGCTACAAATTTTTCTTTGGGTGTCCTACATTTAAGGAACGGTCCAACTTAAACTTCTAAATTTAAGAACTTCTAAGAGAGTGGCAAAAACTTCTATAGATATTGTTGCTTGATACTTTCTAATTATAGCATTTGTATATGAATTCACCTAGTTCTTCATAACTTGTATTAAAAAAAGAGTTAGTCCAATGCTCAATACAAGCGGAGGGGTCAAGGAGTTGCGTCCTCGTTGTTCTTGGCACATGGCAAATGAGATGGTTTGCCATTGCCGTCATTGCAACCTTTACTTTCATCTAGTGCAAAGAGATCTAGCCACCCTACAAGAGCTGGGTGGACACAGGAGAGCATATCAAAATTTGCTTAGACTGGGGATCAAGCGAGGGACCTTTAGAACAGTGCTCAAACGCTCTACCTTTTGAGCCAGCGCAGTAATGTGTATTACTGAAAATAAATGAAACAAAAAGATTTTGCTGCATTATTTTAAGCTCGTCATAAACTAACCAATTTTAGCCTTGTACTCATTTTCAAGCTGGATTGCAGCCTCGCACGCCTCCTGATAAGTCTTGAACATTGTAAGTCTTGGACGCACCATCTCCAGGGTCTCTTTCATTAAGTTCTGGATATCCATGGGAAAGGGACGGCCTTCTGTGTTGAACACTGGTAGGCTTTGCTTGAACAGATAGTATCTCTGTCACACAGGATTGACAAGATGGCGATTAATATTCATAATTGTTTGTACATGGCAGAGGGGTATATATCTCAAGGTGCTTTGTGATAACTTCTAAATTAGGGCTAACAAGATCTAGATCTGTAAGTAGCTCCACATTGTCTATGATAACTACCTGTTCACAAAAGGAAGGGTGTCTGTATTGATACTCTAGACAAGAAATTTGTAGATTTACAAAAATAAAGGTGCAGGAATTTCGACCTAGATAGCAGCCTCATACAAGCTGAATAAGAATTGCTTTATCTACAACAATAAAGCTTAATTTTGTCCTCAAGCATTCAAAGTTGTGGTCCAGCAGTGGAAATGAATTTTGTGAAGCAAAATTATTGGTTAGGGATTTCATTTTATTTTTGCATTTGTTTTTAAAATCAGCGTAAAAGAATTTGCTGCTTCTGTCATCAAAGCATTTATATCTCAGCATTATACCTGATTTTATTTCATGTCTTTTTTAAACAACTGAAAATTGCATGAATGACAAACTAAATCTAGTCGCCACTATGTCTTGCATAAAAAAAAAATTCAACTATAAACTTTAGTTTTTATATAAAGGTAATACAAGAACTGGCCAAATTGGTATCTGATTAAATGTTTAGGGGTTTGTGTGTTTTTATTTCTCTAAAACACGAAAACGTTTTGGAAATCTCATATCTTGTTGTTAGGTTAGGCCTTCATATACCTTGAGTGTCAGTGGATAGAAAAGAATAGGTGCATGATACCTCAATATGCCAGAAGTCAACAGATGCAGAAACAAGAACACTATTTTGAAAACTTAAAAGCTTCAATCTGCAAGCCGCCATGAATACAAAAGGCACAAGGAGAATGACAAGCTAAACTTGTTTGGCCTACCTGAAAATAAAGCAAGAAACAGTCAAGCTTTTTCTTGCTGGATCCTTTATCAAAGTACTGCCCGCAAGTCTCAAGTAGAACACATACCAGACGAATGCGGAACAAATGTTCTGGAGGATCCATGAAGTGGGGAGATTTCTCTGTAGAGAGGGAAAGGCAATATTTATAGGATATATTCACTGAAATTATTGTACACATAATAACATTTCACACTAGCTGGTTAAAAACCATCAGAAGAAAATTATTTGGAATGACAATGCAAAATTATGTCTTCGTGGTTTGGTCCTAACTAAGTGTCTTTGAGGTATTAACAGGCTAAATCAAAAGAAAAAAATCACAAAGAAGTTGGTTTTTTTCTAACATCTAAAATACCCAACATATACAATACTTAAACCGGCCATTTTCAAGCTTACCAATAAGTGAAACCCCAAATGTTATGAGAGAATACAGCGTTTTAAAGATGACTCCTGACTCCACCATGCGGTAGTTGTAAAGCTCTCCAAGATACTTCACACAGCTCACACGACGCTGGTTATACTTTGGATGGTTGATCTGAATATGTTTAAAACAGAAAGAAAACAAATTTATTTCTACATCGAATGTGAGCATCGAAGCACAGCTCCATCATTATCTTTTGTACCTCCACAGCCAATCTCTTACTTTTTAGTCCCATGATTTGGGTTCATAAACCACCATACAGATGAGTTATAATTTCACTGTAGGTCAGAATGTGGGGCTGAAACCAGCCCTTGATCTTAAGAGAAATCTATAGATCTAAGTTATTTGTCAAAACTACAATATAGAATTTGCTGAATAAATATCTTCCAGTTTTATATCACAGAAAGCTATCAAAATAGACAAAACCAGTATTGGTCGCATTGCGGGAAGTGGTTAAATAGATAAACTAAATTAAAGCCTTGAGGTCATTGTTTTTCCTATACACCTCAATGCTACACTATAATCAAGTCAGTTTCATTCAATCCCTGACCATGTATTATAACACTATTAGCCTGTATTTTAAAATCTGAAGTATAACTTTATTTAAAGCTAAGCTTTTTAAATGAAAATAGATTTTAACTTTGTATCTAGTCAAGACAGGAATATCTGGTCTGTACAGTCTCGGTTGTCTAAAAAGCTGTGGAGACAAATCTGTGTCCAGTGCAAAAAAAAAAATTAAAAAAAAAAACAGAGCATACATTGCTATAAATCAGAATTTTCAAACTTGAGATAAAATTAACAGGTTTCTTTGTTTTTAATGAAAGAACGTTCTTACCTCCATTCCAAGTCTGATGTCTTCCAAAACACCATCAACAACCTGGATTGCCACATGTTCCTGCAGGGAAAACAGTTAAAGAAAAGTAAAAATAATGGGATAAAAAAATTGGATGAAAGGCAGCCTATATACTCTTTCCTCTGCATACTTACATAATTTATTATTTTTCTTTCTGAATGACTGTCTGAAGTACTTATGTAAACAGGCGTATGCTACTTATGTATGAATTTGCATTTTAAAACAACTGATTCAAGGGCAACCTGAGCTTTATCTTTCCACCAAAAACAAACAAAGATTTGAAAGAGCCAATTTCTAACATGATAGAATACAAAAGCCCCATTTAAGTAGCACATTCCTGGAAAATTACAAATCAAATATATTGACTCAAGAATCGAATTTCCTGCAATAATAACATAGGTGTTATTTGGGGACATCAAAATAAAAGTGCATTGAGGAATGAGGCTAGGAAAACATCTGAAGGAAAAGCTTATATCTAGACACATTACAGATTCTAGCAGTAGGAAAGAGAAATTTCTACAAATTACTGAAATTGCATTGTAATTTTTGTGCCCATGATATTTAGCATAAGCTTAGCTCATACCCAAAAAAAATATCCCAGATCTAACTTTGATGAATTTTATATTGAGAGCAATCAAAGGCAAATACTACATACCCTCATCCTAAAACTTGTCTCCAAGCTTTCCTCTTCACTCTTAAGCTTTCCCAACCCACCCTATGAACAAAATGATTAATGATTTTTATAAAGAAAGCTATAATTGAATTTGAAATTTATTGTTTACATGAAAAGGGGCAACTCCTGCCAGCAGGTTTGCTGCACAGTGAATTGAATTGTACTTGATGTTCCACACTGCTGTCAAACATTTTGTCGCATAGAAAGCAATCTGAAAAAGAAATACAAACAAATGTCAGTAATCAGTTATTTACAAAAGATTAGGCCACTGCTTTGGAATATTTTGCAATTTACCTGTAGCCAAATGGAGTTCGATCTAACATTTTTAAATACTGTGTCAAACAAGGAACTCTGCTTGTCTGTTTCTCTCCAAAGACTGTTTAATGCAGGCCATAATCAGTATGACATGTATAATAGCTGACCTTTATATGCAGTGATTTTCAAGAATCAATAGGAACAAAAATAACAACTGTGCTTTGATCATATTTACCTCAGGATCGTCCCACTTGAGTTTCCTCATCTGCCTCAAAACCTAAGTGAGAAACGTGTCAGTATGTAGTATTTCCATAAGATATGAAAATAAAGTGTAAATTATCCTGCCCGTGACAAACAAAAAGCAGTATCTGCAGTGTAAACCATATGAAATATACTGCATTTTGTTTGTCACTGCAGTATTAATCCAGTTTTTCACACAAAACAAACGAGAATATCATAGACAATGCACAACTAAAAAAAAAATCAATCTTCATATAGTCATTCCTATCCATTGAATACATCCTATATATTCTACATACACTGAGGGTGAATAATCCTGTTTATGAGCAGTACAGTCCACCTTAAGTGCTCTTGTTCAAACCTTTTAGAGTGCTCAAAATGCCTTGGACTGAGTTGGGTTTTTTTTTTCAATGTTTAATAAAATAACTTATGTTTAATCTTTTTTTTTACTCCTTCCTTAGAATGGTAGTTATACTTCAGCACTCTTATGATTAAAACAAGTTCTGCAGGTTGTTGCAGTAAAGCTGGCACACCATTATTTTTTTTTTCAAATCAAAATAAATTTAAAAAGATAGCATTGCAAACACTTTAAACACAATTAAGAAAAGTACAATATATGAAATGTAACCTTCTCAACTGTCACTTTGGATAGATCTTTGTAGAGGAGTTTGCGGATATATTCATGCATAGGTGGTCTTTCCTTAGTCACCGTGGCTTGAACCTCTGGAGGGTTACTGCAGAGTAAAACATATCAGGGGTCAGTCATAATAATTGGAAAGTGAAAAGGAAAATAGAGGAATGATTTTTTTACATTGAAATCAAAGCAATGGAATAATATAATGATATTGACAGAATTAACAAAATTATGAAGGTATAATGATATTGATAAAATGAGATTGTTCAAAATGACCAAAATGTTGATGAAAAAGATAGAAAAATTATACAGCTACTACCTATAATAAAAGGCATTATCAATCATTCCTTCATAACGGGTCTCCAGTGTCATAGCAGACCGTTTACGCATCATCACTTCCTGTAAACAAAAGGACAATAAAGTTATTGAAAAATTAATTACTTTTCAATCAAAAGAAAAAAGAAAAAAAATTCTGTAGAAAAGTAAAGGTGAGAGTAGGGCAATAGTTAGTTAACTTATATAACTATAAAAAAAACTTAATTACATTCAATTATTACACAATTTGTTAACTTCCAAAATCATTTATAAGTGATAAAACACGGAAAGAACTTGAACAAAATAAATATAGATAAATAATGAGAGGAAAAAAATTAAAATTTTAAAAAATTTGAAAAACAAACCATAGAAGACAATTTGTGTGGGTGAATGTGAAATGCGCATGCAAATATTCAGTAATTTCAACTTCGTCTACCTTACACATTGTTAACCCAATACTGCTTCATTCTATCCCCAAAACATGAACTTTTGATTAAGTAGACTATACCATATACAATCTATCATTTCATAAAAGCACTAAGAATTTGTAATTTCAATTGGTCACAAAAAGGCAAATAATTTAGCAATGTCATAAGAATTTAATTTTCAATGCCTGTTGTCTCAAGTTGAGATGGCGCAAAAAGAAAAAAGAAACTCAACCAACAAAAGACTGTTATAAACAGAAATTACAGTGTAAAACCTCTTTACTCACTAAATATATCTTTGTGCGATAGTGTGAGTCTGGTGATCTGTATAGATATCGCCCACACGACTCCAGGAGAGCACAGGCCATCTCTATGTTGTGGTGACGAAAATCAAACAGTAACATCTGACAAGTTGAAATAGAAATATAAAAGATGTTGAAGGTGGAGCAGATAAAAAAAAAATACTTAAATTAAAACTATATAACCCAGTAAGGATGAGGATGTCACAGATGGCGAATGCAGGGTCCTAGATGAAATGATATCATAAAATTTTTTTTACTCCTTTTAACATTTAGAGGAAGTTACTTATATTACAAATGGAATGAAATTACAGTGATATGTGTTTCTGACTAACAAATAGTTCTCACAAGTTTAAAATGAGAACATGAGAAAATTTTTTACGACAAAACTTGCACAGTGGCATATATCATACAGTCTTTTTATGTTCATGTACAAAAGGATAATAATAAAATAAAAAAACAAAACAAAGGAAAGCAAAAAGCAGCCAAAAATCATTTTCAGTGTATATACCTTAAGACATTGCAGAGCCTCAATTTTTGGACAAACTTTGAACTTGACCAGCTCACCTGGAAATTCAAAACCAATATACAGTCAGTACATGCTGTTTCAAACATTAGGACTTAGAATTTAACATTCTGCCAGAATTTTGAATTCTAGAGTATCATTCAAAGGTCATAAACTTCACTCAGCAGGAGATGGATATAAAAAAAAGCAAGAAATAGGGGGAGGTTCAAACACCTCTCTACTGTGCATGAATCCTGTATTTTGGCAGAAAAAAAAACTACTTGGTGACAAGATTTCCCTTTCACACAGAAATCTTTAAATCAAAATTCATTACAAAATAAGCAGCTACAGAGTTTTTCAGTAAAACATTTTTTGTTAACTTTCAAAAAGGGTGTATAATTCAGTTGTTTTTTTTTCCTTTCAAACATTTAAGTTTAACTGATTTGTATAATCCTGTAGGACTTTACGCTACATCACTGACACACTTGTTTAGTCATGCACAGCCAAAATCACAGTCAGGAATCAAATACTGCAAAGAAAAGGCTTACATATGATAGTCCTTTTCTAATCACTTGTACAAATGCTGAGAAAAGGAGTTACAAACAATATCCCAGTTTGAGATATTCCAAATCAATATTAGATGAAAAACTTACCCATGAAGCGGACAGTCTTGAGCTTTGTTTCAATATTTGTTTGATCTTTTTTCCTTACCTGCAAAAACAAACAAAAAAGATAAATGACCAAAGTCTTTAATGTAAACATTGCCAAATCAAATCAGGACAGAGACCAAAACTGGCCCTTAAGAAAACTCAATAATTTTTTTATTAAGATTGGCTAGGGTCCAAAAGACCCTTGTTAATTTTTCTTTCATGTGAATTTTTAAAAATAAAAATAAGAGCGGTGAAAATTTTAGTTCACGTTAGAACAAATAAAACCGGTAAATATGCAAGGCTTGCAAAAGCTAAACTAAATACAGAGCAGTGGGACAAAATAAAAATTTACTGAAATGAAAAGAAGGCAATACTGACATGCCATTTGAAGTCTGACTTGAGAGAATGGACAAGATCCGAGGCCAACTCCGGCATACAAGGCTCCAGTATGGCTACCAGGCGGGAGTAGAATGGGAGCAGGTCATACCTGGCAATCACAATTAAAAAGCAAGGAAAGATTCATACTCTTGTAAATATTGGGAATTTTTTTTTTTCATTATGACTTAATTCTTTTCCTCCTGATGGGCAAAAAACTAAAATGGAATGTCATATAAAATAAGGTTATAAGGTTGCCTATCATGTCATTTTTAAATTAAAAAACGATGGGAAATTCATAGATCTTATTGATAAGATACCACTCACATGTTGACGCATGTTTTTATTACAAGTAGACTTGATTACTGTAATTCTCTATTAAATGGTTTACTAAGCTTCTTTATTGAAAGCTTACAAAAAATGCAAAACAAGGCTGCAAGAATAACAGTAAGATAAAGAAAGGACACAAAATAAAGATATATATTAAATGGGGTTCCATCGATTGCCATTTGAAAAACGCGTTGTATTAAGACAGCATGTGCAACTTTTTAATCTCTTAATAATCTATCCCCTCCCAATCTGCACGACCTACTTATATCTTATAAACCTGCAGGCATTCTAAGATCTTCAAATGCAAATTTACTGAGTGGAAAGATTATTTTTCTTAGTTTTGAAACTAAGGCCCTTTTAACTTTTGCCCCTCTTGTATGGAATTCCTTGTCTGAGGATACTTGCACTTGAAACATTTTCGGTACTTTTAAAAAGAAACTTGAGATAGAACTTTTCAAGAGAGCTTTTTCGTAATGCCTCTCATGTGATTCTTTCAATCAGTCATGTAATTTTTAAGTTCATGTTTTGCTCTTACAAGAAAATAAGTCATACATTAATCTACCTTTAAAAAAAATTTAGCACTTTGTACCACTATTTATTCCTAGAATTTTTAAGACGCGTTCAATGTGATACATTTCTTTGAATATTTATGTTATTTTTACAGTCAATTTTATGTATTGCACTAACGATCACTTTTTAGTGGATTTTAGGCAAGCTGCAAAAAAATAATATTATTATTAATATTGGCGACACATCTTAAGTCTCAACTGGTTCTGATGATTTTTGCTTTCGATGCTTATTAAAAAAATTTAGCAACATTTTTTAAAGACAGCTTCATAAACTTTTGTGTGTTCAAAGTGATAAAAACAGAACTTTATAACTTCAGTAGGAGAAATTTATAGGTAAATTTTGACACTCTGCTCATGGCAAAATACCCCACAAAATAGCTCAAAAGTTGATATTTCTCCTTTTTTTTTCTTACATTAAGAGCATTTTCCTTTAAGCCTCTAATTCATTTTTACCATACTATTTCGCTTATTACTTTGAATTCATTCACATAGGAAATGTAAATAATTCATGACAGGTTTAAAAAACATCAACTGGTCTCTAATTTTTATCATTTTTTTAAAGTGAGGTTTATCAAGAGTCTCAATGCAAGTTACAAGTCTGTTATAGAATTGTTTGGAACTTAACGCAAAACAGAAATATTCAACCAATTAAAGCCTTGGTTTTTAATGAATTTTTCACCTTTTTGTAAATATTTTGTTCAATAAAAAAATATTTAGTTGGTCGAAGTCTGTGGCTTAAACTAAGTGTAAGAATCAAAAATGTCCCAAATATTAGAAATTAAACGAAGGGCGATGGTTTGGAAAATCTACATTTGTCTTGCATCCTATTGAAATGAGTCTGAAGTCGCAAAGCCTAGTTTTGAGATATAGGCTTTAGAGGGTGGTCAGCGGTTATTTCTTTTAATTTCAGCTATTAACTCTAAAACAATTTCTGAAGAGTTTTTAGACCTGATTCATGTTGAAACTTCATGTTTTATGTGCTTATTGGTATGGTTGCTAAGGACTTTATACCTTTGTAGATAGTTGCCTAAATTTTAAATGCAATTTTGTCCGCTTTCTGACTTCAAACTGCTATAACTTCAAAAAGAAGCCTAAAGGAGCTGTTCAATTTGTTGCATTTGAAAGTAGAGAAAATAAGCCTCTCTGAGACACCAATACCTTGCTGCTTCCAAATTTTGTCTTAACTCTCATTTTGACTGGTTACAAGATGTTTATCAAATCTATACTTTTTAATTGAGGAGACAAACATAGAATAATGCTTGTGAATTTATCACCTCTCATAGATCAGTGAGCTGCCAATTCTTTTGATAAAACATATTCAAAATACCTAAAAATTATTTTGAGCTTTTCATATCACTAGACTTTCAGGTAATCTATGAAAATTTAATGTACTTATAAATCTACTTACCTGGTGCGGTGGACAGCAAATAACGTTTTGGCAAGCTTTTTTCTATTGGATTTTGTGTTGAAATTCATGCAAAACTCTATTGCTGCCTGTTGGTGAAAGAAGTTAAAATTGTCATGCACTAGAAATAATCTTATAGGCAAGTCACATATAACAGATACCCAAAACAATGCCTTGTTTAAAAATAAAAAATGATTTCTTCTGTATGATGTTCTGTTCGTATTTAACTCACTGGCATGTCTATTAAGCCTTGAACTATTTAATAAGTATACTTTCACACAGGCAAGATATAAGTTCAAAAAGTTATTGCCAAGGAATTTGTCTACCACTTCCATTAAAAAGAATTTTTTTAATTAGTAAAACTCAAAAATTACTGTATATCTGATTATTAGCGGAGGAAATAATCTGTTCCGCATATCATGTGTACATGTTTTTCATGGTTATGACCCTTTGACCGTACATAAGACTAAATGAAAAAAGAACAAGAGTTGTATCGTCTGAGTCATATCCAGGGTATAACCATAGAAGGGGTTAGACAAGTTAGCTGACAGCAAACTCTAAGCATCCTATGTGGCTTAAGCCAAGATTGTGATGAAATCACATTTCTCACTGTGTTTATCTTTCTTAAATTTTAAACTACCATATTCAGAAGATTACAGTTAGTCTGGAAAAAAAAAATTAATTTTAAAACAGAGGACTGCTGATTGCAGGTTTAAAATAATAGCACTCAAGTGCAACATACAAATAATTTATAATCAAGCTTAATGTATCATTGGCTTTATTAAATGAGGTAAATTTTGTGATTTAATTAGAAGTCTTCATAGTATGTAAAAAGTACCTTATCAATAATGTCCCTGTTGACTGAGTTTGGAAGAGAAGCCAAGTACGATTCAAATTGCGCTTTCATCAATGTACCTGTCTCTTGGTCGTCTTCTGAATGAAACAAATATCAATGGGCAACCATTACACCCTCCACCAAGTGCTGATTTGGAATAAACTTTAATTATGTCCTAAAGTTAAATAGGAGCTCAAGAGGGAAGGCCTTTTTCCGATTTGGTTGTAATTAACAAAGATAAAAAAATGTTTCATTTACTATGCATTTGGAAAAAAAAACAACCTTAGACCAATGCTGTGTCAATCCAATTGAGACTGAGCTCTACATTGGTCAACTATTTTAAGAAATCCTAAGCTCTAGATTAAGCCCAAAATTTACAGAACCGTTACAGATAATGTCAGGCTATGTGCCCTATCATATCATAAGCTCCCAAAAGAAAGGGATAATACCATATTTGAAACTTCCCTTGAAAAAAATGAAATTGCTAAATTGTATTTACCCTCTATTTCAGGTAACACAAATCTCTCCTCTTCTTGAGGCTCTCCCCCCATCTCCTGCCTCTCTGCTTCTTTCATGTTTTCCTCTATTTGCTCTGTCTCCAGTTCTTTCTCTATTGTCTCTGCAGCAAGCTGATCCATCTCTGAGAGATTTAAGGCAAACAAAGAAAATCAAAAACCAATAGGAAACAGATGAAACAAACACAATAGACAGCAATTTTCATATTTGTGCTAAAGTTTATGCCTTCAAGAAATGGCACAATCTTGGGTTTTTTTTAAGGTTAAAAGAAGCCACTTAGGTACATGAAAAAAAAAATGTGGGATACTGCAGTTATTTGAAAATCAGCCATAGAAAAAAAAGAAAAGTTTCAATATAAATCAAGAAGATTAAAAGATTGTTGGTTTTTTTTTTTATTATTTTCTTTACATTGTTTCATCTTCATAGATCATGATAAAAGTTTGAAAGAAATATCGACCAGTAAGGCTTACCATTTTCTAAAACATTGTCTGCATTTTTCAAGTCATCCTTTGAAGACGGCATTTCACTGTCTCGATATAAGATCTGTTCAGATTGATGGTCTTAGATTAAGGACAGCGATGTCTTATGAAAACAATAAACTAACTTGCAACTAAAACATAAAGCTTTTTTACACAATATTAAGATAATGCTTTAAAATTAAAAATTAAAACTATAGAAACAAGGGAGCAATGGGTGAAAAAAAAATACTGAGAGCTGGAAAAAAAATTTCAGTGTGTATGTGTAAGATATTTTTCTAAAGACAAGGACCAATGACTATTTTCAGAAGATGCAATAGTTTGTATGCATTTGTATTGTAAAATTCTTCATTTTTGTTTAATGTTACACTGTTTACAATGTTTTCAATTATATCTAAGGCAACTTTATTCTGCTATGTAGTAACACCACAGAGCACTGTTTTCTTGGATTTTAGGAGGTTCATAAATTATTATTATTTTATTACTATCATTATAATTATTAAAGTACTAGAGAGACTACAGGTACAGATATACAGGTATTGAAAACACTACTAAGATTAGTAAGTGAAGAAGTACCACTTACACTTGGGATAGAGGCTCTAAGGTCCGGCAAAGTTTCATAGAATGACCGTGTATCATCATCTTCAAATAAGCTTTTGTCTCCACCATACTGGAACTGGTTGAACATTAAAAACATTGTACTTGTCAGCATAAATATGGATTTTTTCTTTTTTAGACTAAACCCATAACTAGAATAAAAACCATTGTTATTAATGGTTTCAATAATGAATTTGCAGGTAGTTGTTTTTATGTTGTTTTTTCTTAACAAAAAATTATGAAAAGGAGCTAAATTGGCATGCAATTTTCAAGTTTGTTTTGTCCACAAACTTACATAATGATTTACATGTTGTAAAAAAATTTATTAAATGATTAAACAGTTTTGTGCTGGAACTTTTGGAAAATGTATAAAAATGCCCAGGCAGAACCCACTGTTGATCTAAAAAAACTCAGGCCAGGGTGACTATGAAAGCATTTCAGACCTACCAACCTATATTTTTTCTTCACAGTAAAATTAGGTCTCAGTCACAGTAATTTTTCAATGCATAAATAATATTAAATAATAGAGAAACTTCACCAAAAAAAAATCAAAACAAAAAATGGGAGAGAGAAAAAATAGACCATGAAGGCCTAAGATCTGTAATTAAAATAAAAGTGTTTGGTTAAATTGATTAAATTCAATCTGCTATCCCTAGATATTGCTACAATGATGTAAATGTATCATTTCAACTTGGCCTACATGTATTATGAATATTACAGTGGTAGTCAAGAGTTTAAATGGTAGAGCAGCCCCTCAATTTAGAGCTTCTTAACTCAAGCTTGCAAAGCCATCAATGAACTAATGATGACTTAGTCTATGTGTACAACTAGGCAAGCGCATCTTACACTGAAAGAGAGAATTTGTTTTTGAAAAAAAAATAGCACAGTACAATCCTTATTAGTGATAAACCTAGCGAGTCAGATTTGGTGCATGATGATGCCCTGGGTGTTAATTAGAGTGATTTTCTTATTCTCTTTAATGACTCAATAACCAGACATTGTAACGTTGTTATAATATTTATAAATGAATTTTTACTATCTAATTGAGTTTGTGACACCACTGTATCTCATGTCTCCAAAAACTTTCTTTTACAATGATCCTTGGTCTAGATCCATTATTTAGACTAGTTCTAATGCGATAGACTAGTTCTAATGATGGCATTAGAATCCACTAATGTTTTAAGAAAACTTTAGCATGCAAGTACGGGAGGTAACACTGTACCAGACCAATACAATCCCGAATCGCATTTTCGGGTACAAAAATGAAATATTCTCAGTAACCTAGACCTTGGATTGTGAACATGCCGTAATTTGACAGTGGTTGCCCATAACTTGTAATGTTTTTTTCAAGCCGGGTAATATTGGCAGGTCTAGTAGTTTTTTTTTTGCAGTGCTAATTGAAGAACTTTTTGGGGAAATCAGAGTTACCCCTCCTACCTGATTCCTGATATCGAGGCAAACAACACACTAAGTTTTCAACCACACGTTGGTATAAGGCCGCTATATGAATTAATGTCATGTGTTTTAGAGACAGAAATGAGTTCTCTAAAACTTGAAAAAAATAGATACTGAGTTTTGGAAAACCCCTCAAGCTGAATAAGATAGCTTCAAGATCTGCTCTCAGTTGGGGTTTTTTGTGTTATACACTTTTATACACTATTTCTCCACAAATCTTGATTTTACAGATTTTTTATGGTTAACCAAAAATTGAAGGATTTAATAAAACTAAAGACTTTGATTGACGCCAGTCGAAACCTATATTAACGATATAACTAGTATCAATGTTTCATAAAAACTTCAAAACTACAGAAGTACATTTAAGCATGCTATTTGTTCCAACTTATTCAATAACAAACAATTGCTGTATAACAATGTAAAAGCTAACCTCGGCATCTTTCAAGGGGTTGAAAATATCCAGAATTCCATTGCCATCATCTGTGTAATCTGACCCAAAGATGAGAATAAACATCGAATATTTATTTTTGGGAAACTATGCCTAGTTAATGTCACACCACAACAAAAATTTAATCTCTTGTTTCAAATTTTAAGGGAATAGACAAAAGGTGTGAATTTTGATGAATCCAGCTTTTCACAAGGGATCAGACAATTTTCTACTCTATTACCAGTTTTAGCATCTTCCTCTCTGTGCGAGTCTTTACCATAAACCTAATATGATTTGAATTAAAAGAAACTGCAAATGAACACAAGAAAACCACTAATAGGCCACAATCTAAGCTTTGATTTAACAATATTGAAGTCTATTAACTTTGATTCTTGAGTCCAAATCTAACAAAGCCAAAGAGGTAAAATAAACCTCACATCTGAAAAACTTTGCATTGTGGGAAATTTGAGCTGTCAGACTTCCATTTTGGAAGTTTCCACTGAATTTTTAGTAAAAAATATGGAATTCTACAAATGATGTTATTCAAAAGATCAAGATTCAACAATAGAACAGAGATAAAGTAGAAGTCTTTGTTGACAAACCAACTCGATTCATTATAAAAAAGGAATTACAAATAATTCATTATTGTGTATTAATTCCCTCTTTTTTTATAATAGACAAGATCAAGTTTATGATATTCATACAGATCCATAATTACCATGTATTTACCTTCTTGAGGAAATTCTGGCGTATCCTCATCCAACAGGTCCTGAAATAAACAGATAATGCTTAATCGAAAGGAAACATTGGATTCTTGATTTAGGACACTGGCAGTCACACAATGTTCTCATTTAAGCTTATTTGAATATTTCCCTTACAAAATTTAGAAAAAAAAAAATCACATGATTTAGTCTCAGGGTATCTCACAAAGTTATATCAACATTAACTAAGTTTCATGAAACATGTTCACCCAGACACTTTAATGCCAGGTCTTAAGAATGGGTATACAGCTCTAAGACAACTTTAAGGACTTGAGTTTCTGTTTCACCAGTTTTAAATCTATAAATTTGTATTTATTGCTAGGGCAGACCTAGTTGTAGCTACAATCCAATCCTTCGCTCTAGTTAAATAATTATTTTAAATTTTTTTATTGCTTTGGAAATTTAAAAAATATGGTAAAAAAGTATAATTTTGGGCTGAACTTTTTTTTTAAATGGCCAGGGATGATCCAAGGCTTCCGTTAAAAAAAAAAAAACAAAAAAAAAATGGCAGTTTGTCTAAAAAATTTCACATAACTTACAGCCAAAACTGTTGAGCTAGACAGAAGTTTTTGGAATGCTGCAAACGCATTTTCGTAATCATCTCGTCTTTCAGCTGAAATTTCTCCTTTGGTCTGAAATTTTTTTTTAAATGAAAAAGATGCAAATTAAATTTTTTTGATACGATAAAACCTTTTTTTATTTTTTCAACATAAAAAAATTATAACTTTGATGGCTTTTATAATGAATTTTCAAAAGCGTCCCTCAGATGAGGGAGCCTAAAGGAGTTAAAATGATACCAATCAGATTTTACAGAACGAGGCCAAGCCTAGTCATAGATTTTTGGCTTTGCACTTATTGAAATCCTTATCATTGGAACTAATATTTATATAGTACAAGCCATATTCAAAGGCAAGTTTTTTTACAGCATTTCCAGGTGTAACGGCAGTTTTCTATGTTCCTTTAACATCTATTCAATGTGAGTGTAACATTCAGCATTTTTCCACGCCCCTTATTGACACTTCTACACAAAATTTCTACCTGGCTTCCTTATGTATCAGCACTTTAAGTGAAGCAGAGGCAGTGACTAGGCACAAATTAGTTGAGCCTTTTCAAATCCACTGTAAAGTCTCTAGGTCTGTAGGCTGTGTTTTGTGCCCCCACATCAGAGTTCAGTGGTTATAGCTAAGGCATCCTTAGTCTTAATATCAATCGCACTACATTTGTACCTGAGTGCTTGTCTTGAATATCATACAATGTCATGATACTGACAGTGCTAACAAAACACTACTGCCCTTTAAAATTATCTCCAAATTTAGATGCTACTGAAGAAAACTTACTACAATTAGGTAGTTTTTTCCGTCTCATCTAACAAAAATTAACAAGTTTAATGATGTGAGGAACAAATGACAAACACAAGATTCATGCCTTGTTTAGTTCAATGTTTATAAACTTCATTATTTTTCAACAGCAATATATAATTTTTCATACCTGCATTATTTTCCTGTTCTGCCTCTCCATAGCCTTGAGAGACTTTTGAGAAGTTGTAACATGTTTCACAAGGGATCCATAATATTCCTTTAATAAATTTGCACAATTTCTCTGCTTTTCAGGTCGCAAAAGCTGTTAATATAGAAAAATATAAAAACAGAATGACAATCCACAGACATGAAAGTCACAGATTGTCAAGAATACAAGGGATTTTAGAAAACACTTCAACCACTCTTAGGGGTCTCAAAATTTGATATGATTCAGGTATTTGTAGACTTTAAACCAGTGTTGTTTTATTTCTTGCACCTTTTATGTAACTGTAACAGCTACATCAAAATTTCACAGCTCAAGAAATAAATAATACCTAATCTGACCTTATCAATGTAGCAAAAAGATGTTTTTAGAAAGGATTTAAATACTTCTAAAAATATATTTAGTTGGCGTGAAGATTAATTTTGGAACTTGAAAAAGATTTTGGTAATAACCTTGAAGATGTTAAAACTATTAGCAGACCTTTTGACCATTTGCTACTTACCTCACTCTTTGGTATTTCCATGTTAAACGTTGCTGACAATAACCTGGAAGTTTTAGACAAAAGTCAAATTTAAAAATAACAAGGTCTGTTTTTATCTCTACAGAAATATTTATTCACAAAAAATCGGATGGATTTCAATATCCACACCCTTCTATGGACAATAACTGTGAATTTCAAGGTTCAGTAAGATGTATTGCAAAGTTCAATATGGTAAGGTTTTTTATGTAATGAGAAGTTATTAGGTGAAGGCTCAGAATAATGAAAGTTCACACTGTATTCGAACTAAAGAGTTTTGGTCTTTAATGGAAATGCAATATTAGACTGCATCTTTATGATATCTTCCATAATAATACCTGCCCAAATTTGAAATAGAAACAGTTAACAAATGTGAATAAAATTGCATGTACCAAGAATGCCCTCAAGACAGAAAAAAAAATCTGAACTTTTTTTTTTGCCTGTCTTCAAACTTTCATACAACATCAACTCAGATTGAATACAGTTTATAGTGTGTTCAAACCAAACTGAAGGAGCCAGAATAACCTGAATCAAGGTTAAAACCTGAAAAAGGACATCCATGTGAACTTATGAACTTCAAGATTGCATTTTACCAAATTACAACCGAAAGCATCCCCAGTGGCAC
>BMAT01006091.1:261901-273536 GCA_019649035.1 Elysia marginata
TTATGTACTTGTTCAGTGATTCAATACTGATGTTTTCAATTGAATCTAGGGATTTCGAAGTAATTTTCTGAGAGCAAAAATAGTGGGGAAAAATGAATGCTTAGGTATGTGGGATAAAATGTTTTTACATTCCTTGAATTCAAGGTGTAAATTTTCAGCTCTTTAATTTAAGTTATTATCAGAATAGCCGTGAAATATATAGTCTTTTTTCACAGGGTTAAACAAGTTCTTTACAAAGTGTAACTTTATAAAATGGATAACACACAGAACTACATGTATAACTTTAAACCATCACCAAACATACACCAGCAAAATGTTATTGACGAACATAAAGATGTGTAAGACCAATAAAAATTTATTGTTGAAAATGACGAACACCAAATGTTAACGTGTTCTAAATAATTGATTTAACTAGCAATTAGAGATTGAAAAAAAAAGAAATAATGCTTGTTGGGGTCTTGGATTTTCTTGTTTGCAGCTGCAACTGAAACCCCTCCTGCATCCCTAACCTATATTTCACAACTTTCCTGTCGTTTTGGGAGAAAAACTTGTGAATTCTTCATAATTAGAAAATGTTTGACCCACAAACTGCCATCAGCATCCTCCATTGTTACAATCTCAAAAGGATGACAACAGGCAAGACAAATCACCCGCAACGGAAGTAGATTGAAATTTTGAAACCACATGAAGAAATACACACCGTGTGTATTTCTTCATGCTCATGAAGAAATACACAGTTCCTTTTTTAAAACATATTAAATAACGATGGCCAAATTAAAATTGAAGTGCTAATGTTTTTACAAAAAAATGTAAGAGTTTGCGACTACTGGTACATGGCTATACAGATTTTGTAACACTGAATACTGATTTTTTAGCTTAATCATACTGATTTTCCATTTTGAAGAGTGGCAGGTCTGAATATGTCTTTATTTGAGTTTGATTAAGTGAGACAAATTGTGTGACTTTCTACAGAGCCTTTACAAGCTTGGGGCGCTAACTTCAACTTTAGCATCTGGTATGTTGAGCTGTGGGGCAACGATAGCTGGGATGATGTAAAGCTGTGCATGAACTGGTACAACACGGTGAGAAGACAAATCTGAGTCAATGTCTGGGTTTAACATGTTAGCTAGTGGCTGATGAAAGTTTCGTTTTGCTTGACTAAAGAAATCAATAGACAATAATCCTCTATATAAGTTGCCATACTTGACTTACTTGACTTAGTTGCCATAGAGAGCAGAAAATTTTATATAAATCAGGGGTCTGCTCTTTTTTGGTTTTGAAGTCAAATGACTATAAAACTTTGGTTTGGAAATGTTATTAGGAATGGAAAAATTAATCTCATGTTTATAATTGCTGCTATATCAATTTTTCAGTATCGAGAAAAAGAGGCTATTCGGCTGTGCTTAAAGCATTTTCGTCAGAGGGGATATACTGAGGCATTCCGAGAGTTAAATGCAAGAACTTCAATAAGTCTGGAACATCCTTTAATAACACAGCTTCACACAATATTGGTAAGAAATGTTCAGATGATACCTACTGTAACTAATTATAATGTTACAGATAAACCATTTAGTGTATATTGTGTAAGTTTTTTAGATATATACTATAAGTACATTGTTTCATATATATATATAAATATATCACATTCTAAAGATAGAATCTGTTATAATGATTCTAATATGTTTTTTTTTGTGTGTGGAAAGAAGGAAAAATTGACTGTTTTCCTCAACAACAAAAAAAATAAAAAAATAAATCCAAGGAATGTGCTTTGTCTAAATGCATAATCAATTAGACTAAAAATTTTTCTTTGACCTCTAGTGCCTTTAATAGAAATGTGAGAAAAAACGTTTTTTTATTTAACAGTGTCTCATTATCTCTGCAGGTAATCAATGGAGACTTCAAAGCATGTGAAGACTTTGTGATTCAGGCCAGAAATGGTAACATTATTTTATGCTTTTTTCTGCATTTTTTGTAGGTTTTTTGTTATTTTTTTTAGTCGTTAAAAACTTTTTTTAGTGAAATTTATATTTTTTCTTTAATTTTTGTGTGTAAATGTAAATTGGACTTATTAAAAAAAAAAAGATTTAGTCTGTTTTTCTTTGATGTGTTAGGCAAATACAATGTCTAAATTATATGGATATTTTTAAGCTTAGAGATAACACTATAATTTAAAAAAATTACATTGAAATTGATGGCTTGAAATTTATTTTTGACTCTGTATGCATGTGTTTATTTTTCATATTACACAATTACAATTTTTCTATTTTTTTTTAAATATGTAAATGTAAATATAACTTGTAGTTCTCTTATATTTTGTTAATTCAGAGGGGATGTTTGACCAGTTTCTTTGCCAGCAAGAATATGACTCTGAATGGACAGCCCTTGAACCAATCAATGCAAAAAGTAAGCTTTTTTAGATGTGTTAAACTGAACCAAAGATTGCATTGATTTATCAATGGGAACATTTTTTTGTAAACGTATATGCTAAATGAATTGTTGCCATTTCCTGAATGTACAGTCCCTTGGGGATATTTTAAACCTCACACCAACAAAATTTAATTTTGAATCATGGAAAAATCATAAGCATGAGTATCAATTACAAAAGAAGGCCAAAATCGGTAATCTATAAAGTAGTTCAAGCTGTCAGTCCAGGTTTGAATTATATGGACTGGACTGAACATCAGATTGAGAATTTTACACAAATTTGAAAATTTAAAAAAAGAGTGATAAAGTAAATTTTATTCAGGACCAGATTCCACGTCTGACACTCGCCCAGGCATGAGAGGTGGCCACCAGATGTGCATTGATGTTTTGGCTGAGACAATTTACATGTTTGGTGGCTGGGATGGCAACAGAGACCTGGCAGATCTCTGGTCTTACCACCTTCCTTCGCAAACCTGGGTCTGCTTATCCCAAGACACGGAGAAAGATGTTAGCTTCTTGTTGCTGTTTTTTTTGCTTCTTTTTTTTTATTATGTTAAATTTTGTAAATGTGATGTTGTTATTTAAAATTATTTGGTGTACCATATAGTGATGTAGGTGAAGACCTGATATCAAGTAGTTATCCATTAAAGAGATCATAATTAAAGAGACTTGTATGTTATGACTAAGTGCAAAAACTGTCGTAAGAAACCTAGGATTTATAGTTCTGCAAAGCAAACATTTTTTTTCACAGATGCAACATTTAGGATGTGATAAATTAATGAATGAATTTTTTTCCTTATACTGGAATTAAAAATGTATCTGCTATTAGCTTGTACACAATGCTTAATTTGATTATCTATTAGGGTGGACCCTCAGCAAGATCCTGTCACAAGATGTGTTTAGACTATGAGAAAAAACAAATATTCACCCTCGGGAGATATCTGGACCAGAACGTGAGAAGTCCAGAGAGGTTAAAGGTAACAGACACCAATTTCCCAAGCTGCCTTGATTACCTCCTTAAATACGAATTAGTCAATGTACTTAAATGTTATAAGATAAGTGCAGTTATTTATTAAAAAAAACATTTCTCTGGAACTGGTAGATCTTTGAGAGATCTACAGATTATCTAGGTTCAAGACTATTGGCAACCTCAGGGCTATCTTATTCTAACATTTTGGCATATTTGGAACCAGGCATACCATCTGTAAGAGGGGCAAAAATGTATACTTTGATAGGATATTTAAAACCCCAGAGAGTTACCTTAACTTTAATAAATGGTTGGATGTTGACATGTACACTGAAACTGCAAATGGCCTTAGGGCAACTTTTAAAAAAATGATTTTTTAAGGTCACATATTACTTGCAGGCAAACCAAACTTTGTTTGCAAACATGTTGATGTCAGTTTCACTTTTTTCAGCCAAAAAGTCTAGTATTTTTCAACACATGAAGTTGGCATCTTGAATAGGCTTATATTTGTAGAATGAAAAATGTTCTGGGCTATGTTTTTTTAGAAGAATACCAGGTTATTGTTGATTTTGAATAACCAATCTCATAAAAAATGTAACCTATCTGTAAAACTCTGGAAATCTGGCATTGAAAACTGCACAATATTTTTATGCCACAAGATATTGCAGGGTCAAATTTTCAGGAGTGGACAAGTGTAGAAAAATATCCTATTTTGTCTCTTTTCATCAAAGTGCCACACTATCTCTGTATCTTTATGAATAAAATTTATTTCTTGGATTGAATAAATCGTATCCTTTGTTATTTGAGTTGAAATAGTTAAGTTTAAAGTTTAACCTACGGTTCATCTAGTGAATGACAAATTATGATACCAAGAATTTTTATATGGTGTATGAAGTTAAAAAGTGAACTCTGGTATCTTCACTGTTGATATTTTTTTTTTCTCAGTGTGACTTTCACATGTATGATATTGAGAGTCATCAATGGACATTCATCACAGAAGACACAGCAGCCATGGGAGGCCCTCGCCTTATCTTTGATCATCAGATGGTCATAGATATTGAGAACCAAACAATTTATGTTTTTGGAGGAAGGGTGTTAACGAGGTAAGGATACTTTTAGAAATATGTGTTCAATATGGTGGAAAGGAAGACAAACCAATTTGTAGTAAAATTCTGTTTATAAAAAATTGATTATATGATTCAATTTGATTGATTTTTAAGAGGAATACATTTGTGTGTCTTTTTAATTGTATTGATTTTTGTTTCAAATCACCAACATACCATGAAGTTTTAATAATGATGCGTTGTTATGTCTGCATAAAATAAGTGTCATCTATCATTGATGCTCAATTTGTGTAATGGAATCTTTGAGAGCTTAAAAAAGCCACAAAATTCTTGTCCCACTAGTACAGATAGTTTTCAAGATCCTTGAAGCCTGTCCAAATGAGTACGGTGTTACATTTCTCACTCTCAAAGTTTCACATAAACTTTTGCACAGATTTGCTCTCTGCATAAAAATCAGTAATCTTTAAATATACAGTAAACATTTAATAATAGAATCTTTGAAAAGGGAGAAAAATTTCTTTATAGTTAATGTTTTTATTTTGAGAAGCTTCTCATGCTACTTTTATTTTCTTTGATCACAAAATAGTTGGGCAGTTAATTTCATGTTGCTGTTAAATTATAAGGAGAATATAATATATATCTTAGAAGTATTTGCATAATGCTTTAAAAGAAATCTTTCAAATATATTTTTTTAATGCTAGAGCGGGAAAATTGTTGAGAATTCTCTCTATTTTCTGATTTCCAGTCCTTCGAGCAGTGAGAATGAGCGTGCCCCAGAGATGCTCTTCAGTGGCCTCTACTCCTTTCATATCCCATCTAACACTTGGACCTTACTTATTGATGACTGCCCAACATTAAGGTCCCGCATAGGACATTCTATGCTTTTCCACCCAGTGGGTAGTAATAGGGTTACATAACAAGTCTTGAACATGTTTTTGAAAATTCCATTTTTTACTTTTTATTTCAACATTTTTTCTATATTTAAGTGGAAACAGATTTAATGAATAAAATTGATGACTCTTGATAATTTGAGAAATTGAAAAGTGACAGTGACAAAATTTCAAAAAGTGCCTGTATTGGTTCAAATCTTTATTATTGTCATGATGGGGGACATAGACCAGGAGGCAAACAACTGCAGTAAATTTCAGCTTTTTTATTACATAGAATTCCACATGAAGTTGGTATACAGGAACAGGTCTTTCCGTAGGTAGGAATACAGTATGCAAATACTTCGTGCAATCTGGAGCTCAAATTTAAATACTGAATAGTCTACAGACTCTGACTCATAAACTCGAAATAAACTACTGGTACAAACTCTGTTTAAAGTAATATTTAATCCTGCTGCTAATTCTGAAAATTTAAAGGAGTAACTTCTCTGCTTCTAGGGAAATCAAAATTCAAACTGATAACAAATTTTGTGTTAGCAATCACTACAGATTGACTAACTATTGTAATAAGTAGAATAACAAGATTCCCTACTTCGCACTGAGTAGACTTTTTGCTACAAGCGCTGGCAATCAACTGACCAAGATTGAGCCTCTGCACGCCTTGTCAACTCTCGAACTGTGTTCAAATCTGCTCACGGCCTAGATTTAGCCTTAGACTATGAGTTATTGCACAGCTGTGAGCTTTCTCTGTGTAATTTCTCTCGAGCCGGTAGACTCATATACAATATCATAAACATTTATAAACATAGCGAAAAATCAACAATTTTCTAAGCATACGACACAACATTCAAATAATAAAATACATGTTACATTCTAACATGACAATTATCATCTCTGAGTTCACCATCCTCTCCACATTCAACTTTAAAGTCAACATCACTATCCTCATTCATATTGTTTTCGTTTTCAACTTCTAAATTTTTTGGTACTTAAACAACTGCTGTCGTACATTGACAAGTAGTTGACGAAAATAAAATATGTTTTGTGGTAATTTTAATTTTGAAGTCTGCCTACCATTTAAAATTTGATAATTAAAAAAAAAAAGCAAAGGTACATTTATAAAAGTAAAAGTTCTATTTTATAAAACTTGAAAGAGATGCAAAATTATTTTACAGTAGGCCCAGGTCCACCTATATAGACAGCCACTTAATTGACATTTAGACCTATCAACATGTTTTGCTCTGATGGAAATATTTCCTCTATAACATATATAATCGATTTCTGTTATGCAACTTTTCCCCTGGCCTGTTTGCTTTATCAACATGTTAACTACTAAATGACTTTAATAAAGACATTAAAAACTTTTTTAAAAGGTATTGAAAGTATAAAAAAGTGTGGCTTTTGAAAAAAATATGATAAGTTAACAAAAAAATAAAACAATAAAAGAATAAAAACACAACAAACCAAATGCCTGCCAAGTTCTTTTTTCTGTAAAAAAAAAAACAAAACAGGGCAGCAATCAAGTGTGAATAATTATTACTTATTACTATCTTCATCATTGATTGTCCCTTATTTTTCTCATCTTTGTATCTCATTATTATAAATTTTTCAATATGGAAAATAAGCAAATGGATATAGGCAGATAACACTGCATTCCATAAGTGGATACCAAACACTATTGTTAAAGGGCAATAGTGGGCAGTCCAGTTTACTCTCATATTCAAATGTCATGGGAATAGAATAAATAGTGGAGGCAGCTGCTGTTTGAAGAATGATTAAAACATTAAGGATCAAGAGGTTCAGGGCTTAAATCCTGACTTAGGAGTCTGGCTTTGTATCTTGTCGCTAAGGTGTCAAAGAAGTATCTGTCAATAAATAGTTACAGATTTTGGGAAAGTGCTAGATATATAATGTTATGCAGTTTCTTACAGCTGCTCGTCTTTACATTTAGCAGGATTGTTGGGAGGTTGACCTGTTAGGGAACCATGTCTTAAGCGTTTTGAGCATTTAAGTGGAGTTGATGCCATAGAAATACTATCTTACATTTTTTTCTTTCATCAACTCTCAGTGGCCTTAGACATAGCTTTTTATGTACCTCCATGTAAGTATTAAAGCTCTTGATTAAATTAAAACCTGAAAAAAGCAGTCATACGTACCAGAATTGATGAGTCATATAGTTTTTAGGTAGAAATACAAAATCTTCAGAATTGGTCTCACAATTATTAGATGAGCGTATTAAATCTTGTTCCAGGTGCGGAGGGTTTTATACATCTTTGCTGGCCAAAGATCAAAAGACTACTTAAATGACTTCTTGTCTTACCATGTTGATACAAAGGAGGTGAAGGTTGTCTCTGATGGAAAGTCTAAGGATAGCTGCCAGGCAGGTATGTGACAAGAAAATTACTTCATTGATTTTGCATTTTATGAAGACTATTTTATTGAAAGTTTATTCTCAAAGATCTTTGTTTCCTCCAATATTGCAACAAAATTTGAAGAGAGACAACAGTACAATCCAATTCGAAATTTGTATTTACCAGTACCTTTACCTTTTCTTATTTGCTGTTTCCCTCCCCCATCCCCCTGTCCCAGGTTTCACTCAACGAGCTACACTGGATCCAGAACTGAATGAAATATATGTCTTTTCTGTGAGTTATTTAATGTCTATTTTGTATTGTATTGTTATAATGGAAAAAAGCAATGGCTGAATTTTATGCTTTTTTTGCTGTCCTTTACAAGACTCATTTGACAAGAGAGTTGTTTGGAGAAGTGACAGATGCAGATTAGCTGAGGGGAGAAAAACAGATAAAGGGGCTCTTTTATACTCAGAGCAATCAGGCATACATAAAATGCTAATTGCCATTAACATGTAAAACCTTATATTTAACCCCTTTTCGTTTATCCAGTGGACCAGTACACACAAGTAATAGGATGTGAAAAGTTGAGTGTGACTGAGGCATTGTACATGAGTGTTCTGAAGTTAATGGCACTTCCTCTAAATCCCCCAATTTTAGTCTTATTTCTTCCAATAATTAAATGTTTGCATTTGAGACCACATACTTTTCTTTGGTCACCCTTGAACTCTCAGGAAACACTTGCTCAGTAGGCAGCATTTAGGGGCAGCATGGCAAAGTGGTTAGCTTGTCGAACTTGAGATATGGAAGTTGCGGGTTCAATTACCGACCATGTCATGTTGCAATTGCCTTGGTTAAGCAATTTATATTAACTTTCCCCATTTCACCCACCTGTAAAATGGGTATCTGGCTAAAGGCAGTCCTTGAAATTTGTGGAATGTTAGTATTTGAGTGCCTAACAGGCTGCCGTACTGTATTGCTCTCTTGCTCTGGTGTGTATAGGCCTGCTGGGGTAAATATGTAAAGTCATGAGAATGCCTTCGGCAGTGAAGGACTCTGAACATATTTGTTATTATAATTATCATCTTTTTTGACTGTGTGTTTTGGATTGGCACTCTACCTTGGCGGATATTTGCATTTTGCAGGGTTTAGGTCAATTGTATCTACCTGCACACATTACTTGTATTTTCATCTAATTATATGTAACTTTCTTTTTACAGGTAGGCCTATTTTGTTATTTTTCATTATATATGAACCTCTTTATGGAATATTTTCAGTATATATGTATTTAGTTATATCTAACCATGCTTTTTACACTTATCTTTCTTCATAGTATATTAACTGTGCTTTTTTTTCACATGCTTTTTCTAATATTTGGATGGAGTCAGTCATGATTAATATCCCCATCTCAGATAAATGAAGTATTCTGTATCCTAGCTTTCAGACATGTCAGAAAGAACCTATATAAAGAGCTGACAGGCATATAATAATAATTCATTGCTCTTTTACTTAAAGGAACTTTGTCATGTCTGAAAAGGTACAGATAAAAAAAATAAGTTTGATTAAGTTAACCAAGTTTTTTTCAAAATAAAAGTATAAGATATTTATGGCTTTTGTTTTTCAGGGTTTGAGCAGGGACAAAGAGAAGAGGGACAATGTAAAGAATTCGTTTTGGGTGTATGATATTGTGAATGACAAGTGGTAAGCTCCATGTGGTAGATATGATTAGTGAAAAATCTCACATGCTCAATTAAATATGAAAGAGAAGTGTGAGGAAAGCATACACAGACAAGCACTATTAATGTGTAAAGATCCTTTTTGTGATTAAAAAAAGTCACTAGTTATGAGACAGCCATGTTGAAATTAAACAGGAAAAAAAGTTTCTTGAATTCTGTGGTAAAGGTCGCCATCTCGACTTTTTAGGCACTATTTTAAAACATAAAACCTATTCATTTTAAACTAAATGAGTTCAATTTTTCTAGAACTTTAGCCAAGAACCTTTTACGCAAATTGTAAATCAAATTCAATTTTATTTATTAGAAAGGAAGTTGGGTGACTTCATATTATGTTGGTTAGGTTTTGACAAAAATAAATAAAGAGAGTAACATTAATCCTACGTTTAAATTTGTTTCTGGAATTATGGATAAAGGAACATGTTTAGGGAGTAATCTAATAGTCTACATTACATCGTTATAAAAAATTAATAGGGATCTAGAATACCTAACTCTACAACCTGCTGATAAAATTATGTTAATATTTACACCTGATGTTTTGCAAGTTGTTATACAAATGTCTAACTGAATTTCTCAGCTCTTAAACCTACCTTTGACTAAACTCATTTTAGAAAGACAATTCTAAAAAAATCAATAGAGTGCTATGAAAGTTTTAAGGACTAAGTCTAGATTAAGCCACCAAAAAAAAAATTAATTTGTGTAGGAACTCATAAGATAATGCTTTGAAGACTTCTTTGATGTACCTAGGCTTGAGGCCTTGAGATACGGGGCTTGACTGAAAAGTCCAGCCTCTCCGACCACTGTTTCCAAAATCATCATTCCTCAGATATAAATGATTCTTGAAATGGAAGCTTAGGATGCCTGTTACATGAAGCCACGTTATCTTTCATAATTGGTTACCATCTCTGTCAGTAAATATCCCCCCAGTGAAGACCAAGTTGTTCAAATATGTCTGCGAAAAATTCTGCTGTTTTTTTCTCTGCACCATCTATGCACACAAGCCTTGACTTTGTCATCATCAGCGTAATTTCAATTGTAATTTAAACTTGGTACATATGAAAATTCACAAGGGGCTAAGTATGGAGTACAGGAAGGATTATGTAGGATATCCTAGAATCTCAGATGAACCAGGGAATGCTGAATCTTTCAACTGGTTTAAGTGTAAACGTTGCCACGATAAAGAATGACATTACTATCTCATTGACGATTTATGATGCACCTACTTCAAAGAAATTTCTTTGACTTAAACAACATCTTGCTATTTAAAATAGCTGTTTTCACAAAAGATCTGCAGGTTTGGTCCACTGTCACTTGATGCTTAGAATTTATCCTACTGATGGGTCAACTACAGCAGGGTTGGTCTAACATATGTTTTGGCCTCGTCGTCACTGCTCCATCATTTTCTTTTCTTTTTGTGCTCGCATGTTTACAAGAAACTTTGGAGACACTATTCATGTGTCATTGAATATTAATTAGTAAAGTCATTATGGTTAAGTACCTCAGTAAGCACATTGCTTGAAAACAAAGTCTTTGTTCTGCACCATTTTGTCGCCAACATTTCAAAACAAGTATAAGTGACGTTTTGCACAACTGAACTCTGAGGTGATGTCATAGTTGCATATGTCTTAGAGAGCAGTAAGTTTACATAATGGGGAAACCTGTTTGGGAAATTGGTGGACCCATTTTAATAAATAAAGAAAATATGGCACAAAAGGCAGGACTTTTAAGTCAAGCCTTGAACATATTGAGAGATCATTTGTGGACATAGAATATTTTCCTTTTGATTAGGAATAGCAGGCATATCCAACATAACAAAAATAACATATATTAATAAGATAGTTTATACTGGTTGTGAGTGAAACACTGTTACGGTTTTGTACTTGCTGTTGCAGAATCTACTATGTTCTTTTCACATACTCTTCCTGTTTAACCTATATCCTCTATGGGTTCAACTAGTCAGTAATTTCGGTACATGAAAGATAGCACTTTCTTCAGTGTGATGGATTCATCCTTATTTTTTCATGTAAAATTTTTACAGATCTTTACTTTTCACCATTTTGTCTGGCATGCTAGGCCAAAAGACATGTAGCAATGTTAATAATTTGTTGAAAGCACATAGGATATTCTGCTATTTCAACTACCCATGATCTGGCCATATAATTAAAAAACTAGTGAAATCGTGTTGTAAGAAAAAAACAAGCAGCAACAA
>BMAT01006091.1:358884-371679 GCA_019649035.1 Elysia marginata
TGCAGTGCTAAGCAAAACTCTTTTGAGATCTATCCACTTCTCGTTTGCTGTCTGTTCCTTGTGTGTTCTGTGCTGCATATTGACTTTGTCCTTAAACTCTCTTCCCACATCTCCTGTTAGTTTCCATGTTCGAATCCTTTTTTCCGCTCGTCCTTTTTTTCTTGCATTCTTTCACTTTAACCACTCCGCAGACCAGCCTTTGTTGGTGCACTACCTCTTCCCCTGCTATTACCTTGCAGTCCGAGAACATCTTCAAGTCTTCCCTCCTGGTCATTATAAAATCTCTTTGACTTTGGCCCTGGCCACTTTTGTAGGTGATCTTTAGCTTTTCTCTTTTCTTGAAAAAGGTATTAACAACTGCCATGTCTAGACCCTCCAGGCTTTCGAGGGCTTTCTGCCCTTCTGCATTCCTTTTTCCGTAACCCTCCCGACTGTGAATTCTTCTGTACCCTTCTCCGCCTTCCCCTAAATGGGCGTTTAGGTCAGCTCCAATTATGACCTTTTCTCCTACTGGCATGGTGTCTATCATACACTCTAGGTCTTTGGTGAGCTCTTCTTTCTCTCCGACCTGTGGGGCATATGCCGAGATGATGTTTATCATCCCCCCCCCTGAAATCATTTTTACTTTCATTAGTTTGTCTGATTGTCTATCAACCTGCACAACCTGTTCTGATAGATGTGGGCTAAGGATTATGCCAACTCCATTCCTATTGTTGCTCTCTCCACTATATATGATTCTGTACCTATGTCCCAGTTGTCTTGAACTATTTCCTCCGCATTTCGTCTCCTGGACACACAGGATGTCCAAACTCCTTCTCTTGCACACTTCCACCAGCTCCCTTCCTTTTCCTGTCATCGTCCCAACATTCCATGTCCCTACTCTCATCTCCTTTTCCACTAGCTTCTTTAGCCGCGGTCGTGGTTCCCACAGTACCCCTTGCCGACTTCTCTGGACTGTGTTATTTAATAGAGTGAAAAGCCTTTTAAAAAAAGAGTTTAAGGCAGAGTTTGATATTGCTTTAGTCCTTGTGGCCCCACGATGATAACATATGACATAATAACACCTATAGGCAGCGTGGGTATTGCAGCAGACTATTGGCTAATGGACCATCAATTTGTCCATTTTTAGATAGCCATCCTGGATTTCCGCCCCTATGGGCTTTGTCCTCCTAGACGGACCCGTAGCTTATAAACTCTATTATTGCAAAAGTGTGCCAAGAGATCAGCGTTCTTGAGTGGCTATATATCTCAAAGATTATGATATAAATAGTAGATCAAATGGCTCAGGATTAGCTCCAGGGTATCAGTGCAAAATTATTTTAGAATTACATGTAACTCCTTTATGTTTGAACCTTTCTAGGCTTCATACAGATAAGATCAGTTCAACAATTATCTGAAAATATTTGTTTCTACATGTATTCCAACAGGTTTACCACATGCCAGTTTTCACCCACACATCCGATTGTTCATTATTGAACCTTGTTCTCACTTGTCGTCACCAGTGTCTTTGCCAAAGCTGTTAAAACAAAAGTGCTTGCAGTCATAAAATACTGTATCAGCTTGATACACTTAGATAGATCACTTTCTGAAAAGTGGATTAGAATCTCATTAGGCTTAATTTTATTCCTTATAGCTGTGCCTAATCATTAGCCTAAGCTTTCAACTATTCACACCTTTCAATTTTTAACGTTTAATATTTAGGACAATTTTCTTAGCCTAGGTCAACTTTTTTCATTACTAAATTTTTATCTTCAAACTTAGAAGAAGAGCTTTTGCTGTTGAAAAAAAATGCTTTCTTTGGGAGGATTTTTTTTCTCCATGAAGAGCGGAGAGATAACACTAACTAAGACATGTGCAATAGAAATGTCATCAGCAGCTCCATACAGATGGCTCGTTAGCTTACATTTGTTTCTTTAACAGCAGATCTACTCATCTGTGTTTTGCATCAAAATTTTAATTAATAAATATCAAGTGCCATGCTTGGTAACGTTGTCGACTTTGTCCCTCCACAATTCTCGATCTTTGCTTATGTCAGTTTCTCAGTTAGTCGTCCTTTCCCAAGCCATAGTGTTAGCCCATTCAAAATTTTCTCTCTTTGTTTTTCTCTGCTTCTTTTTCCATCCATCTTTCCAGCTTTAATTACTTTTGTATATTTAGTATAAGTCTCTTCATTTTGTCTATTTCTAGTTTTAATGTAGATCAAGGGTAAGCATTGGTCTAATTATTCAACAGGTTCTTTTTTCTCGTTTTTTCTTTTATGAGTTATCCTTAAAAAGATCAATGAAAATAAAATATTATAGATTTTTGCATCAATCTAGAGTAGAAAGCTTCTAATCGTCTTCGATCTCTCTTTAACCTATATGTTTTACAAAAGCACATTCTGGGTAGGATACTGTAGGATTTATAGGAATAAAATTCGCCATAGGAAGCAATATATTAACATTCTTTATTCTAGCCTCTAGTCCTAACAGTAGAGTTTGATGGACCCTGTCACCTTTTCCTCTACAATTTACTTAAATTGACTTACTTGACATAAGTCTCTTGATCCCTTGAGAAACATAGGGCCACACTTAAATTTAGTTGGGATGTATAACTTGTTTAATTTTACTTGAAGGAAATCAATACATGTACATAATCCTGAGGTTTCACAACTCTGTGCTTACCCAGGCCCAAATCATTGATCTTGTTTCCTCACCATTTTCTCTCAAACAAAGACTTAAATTTATCAACAATAACTTTTTTTTTTTTAGGAAAATAATATGCCAGAGCCATGATTCATATGTATTTTATATATTGTAATTTCAGAAGGAAACACTGGCAAACTGTCAAAACACTTACCTCTATAAATTATATAAAACTATTTTAAAGTCATGATACATAGAGAAATAACAAAATGCATTACGAGTGCAATATTAAAAAAAATGTTTCCTTTTTAAGAAACCAGAACATATTTTCAAACTTGCTGCAAATCAAATAAACATAGCATGAGTCAAATATTTCAGAATGTTCCCATGTCTGTTATGGGGTGCATTGAACACAGAAAAATAATTTGAACTAATCAACTGAGTTGTAATATTAAAAAATGATAACCCTGCCCTTCTCCTTTATTTCAAACTTGAGCTAGTGATTGATGACACCTATTAATATTCTTGTACTAAATGTCGTATAATTGACATCATATAAAGAAACATAATAAACAAAGTATCAAATTTTATTATTCAATTCACATAACAGCTAAATTTGTGCTATCTTCAAGCATATTTTATAATGGCTTAAATAAATAGGAAAGAAAATGAGTGAAATTCATACATGTATTTGTTTAAATATAAAAATTTGTTCTTTTTCACTATCTGTAAACACAAATTTAAATTGTTAGAATTTTATAGGTTGCTCCTTGGGTCATACATTGGTAAACTTTTGTACATGAAGTTGTTGTGTTCTTGCTATCAATTAAGTCCTCATAGAAGTCTTCAGTCAAGGGTTTGGCCATTATTTTGTTTGCAGTAATCCAATTGTTCACCTAACTTTTAGTATTAACATAAAGTCTACTGTAATCTGTTCCCAAAGGTTTTTTTTTTTGCCCATGCTTTGTATTGATTGCCTCCCCCCTCCTCCACTTGCAATTTATAGTTTTGCCTAGCTTTGTCATTGTCCTTATTTTGATCAAAGTTCCATTTTAAAAAAATACTATCATAAAAATTCCGTACCGCCCCTTCCTTAGTTCCTTCTCTTTATCATCGAGTATCATCTTTTTTGAGGTCGACAACCTTTCTCTCAAATTACGTGACCAAAGTACTGAAGGTTTCTTTTCTTGATAGTTTCCAACAGTTCTCGCCGGACTCTTAACAGTAAACAAACATTTTCATTGGGCATTTTTCTTTGCCAGCTTATTCTTCCAATATAGGAAAATAGAGTTGATAAAGGTTTTGTCAAGAAAATACATGTGCACTTTGAACAGACGGACAGTGCAGCAACAAGTTGATATCATGCTAGGGAGGTTATCCTTATCTAGCACTCATTACAATTATATAATTGAAACATCATCAATTGATTCAATATACATTGTAAAATGGTTAGTGATATGCACAAGACTGTATGTTTAGTACTTACATTGTATATAACTTACTCAAGGGAAGCACATCGTTTGATTAATAGTAGAAAAATTAAAAAAAATGTAATCAGTGTCTTTGGTTCCTAAAAGATAAGAAGCTGCCACTGAAAGGCCTAGCAGCACTGTCAATTGGAGAAATTAATAGGCTACAACTAGATGTGTACTTAACAAAAGAACGAAAAAAAGAAACAGTAAAATTGTGATGCTAAAACAATTCAATAAGTAGGCCTAACCCAACTACAGTACATACATTCTGGAAATCAGTAACCATCCCAAAAAAGTCAGTTACAACTAGAGGTTGTTTCTCACAAATACAACATACATGTATTTAATGAAACTAAATTAGAAAATTGCTTTTTTTTTCTTTGAGCAAGTGGAACAGTGTAGCTCGACAATCTTTCCTTGGGTATACATGCCTTTTATCAAGGTTAACCAGGAGCATTGAACATTTTTAAAAATATCCTTTTTTGTATAGAGAGGAAGCAATTTGTTTATCGTCATCTCCAATATATACCCCCTACCCCCTCTCCACATACACACATGAACTTTTTTTTTCAATTTTTATAAAATCAAACATAATGATACTTTATAATGGTATATTGCAATCATTATGCAGAGCACTTTCATAATGAATTGGCTTGAAGGCACACGAAAATTAAGCGAACTGGAACCTGTACATGTACTTGTTGGCCCATGAGGTATTGCCTTAGAAAACTAGATGAGAAGGCTAAAACCTCAGCTCTACGCGTGGATAGCATAGAAGGACATGTAATTATCACAACCGTCAGTGCTCGTTTAAGTCCAACTTCTTTTGAAAAAAAAAAGATTGTGGTGTAGAGAATTCTGAATTAGAATGGAGAAGGACCTTCCAAAAATATCGTTACGTGAGATATGTGGCGGGAAGCAACGAGGGTGCCTGCAAAGTTACGGTTAACCAGCTCCAGAACGAGTTCTCTCTCCATTGGACCTTGCAGGGGACCCAGCAACCGCAGAACAGCTGCAGAATGGAAAAGAATGACAGAGTAATAAACATAAAGGGGTACCCCTCCTGCTTCTAGTGATCAATTAGAGCGTTGCCGTACCTAATGCAACTCTACAGATTTATTTATAAAAATAATAAAAGTTATTCTCTATTAAAACATTTTTTGTATTCCATTGGGATAATCATGCACATAACTCGATTTTTCCACCTAGTCGATGTTGTTTGTTATGTCCGTTTGAGGTCGACTTAAGCAGAGTTGACTCTAGAGTCGGTTCATAGTAGTTGGTACCTATTTTGAGTAAGGTTTTTAAATGCGTTCAGATTTTAATGTTACTGGTCATTCAGTTAAGACTATTGTTACAACATGCGACTTGGCATACGACTATCCGCCACTCGCCTACCTTTATCTCCCCTGACGACAGTGTCGAAGAGTCGGTCATTGTTGCCGTGTTGGATGGTCAGCTTGAGATTCGGGTAGAAGGCATAGCCAGTTGTACGAATGTTGAGGATGACCAGAGGGGAGGAGATAAAGTCCAGTCTGAGAGGGTTGGTGGGAAAAGTGGGAAAAACATAATATTTACTTGTCGTTTTAAGCCTATATGATGTTGGAATAAGATTATTCTCTCAACATTTTAGCACGCTTCGTGAATGTTTCAAAATAAGGAAAGGAAACACAAGAAAACAAGTGGCATTTTTAACGATATCAATCAATGATGACACTGCTTTGACATTGGCGTTGCTCAGATTCTAAAGAGAGCAGCTGGACTGACACTAGTTGCGGGTAAAAAATCCATGGACAAATTCATTTGGCATAATAAAAAAAAAGTTTAAGCCAAAGACAACGTTTATGATAATCTAAAACTTAATATGACAAAAGGAACCAATCACTATTGTACCAGAGAATGATTGCAACTGGAAGTGCCGCGGGCCACTTACTTAGCCTATACTTTCGCTCAACTTCCGCTTTGTACAAAATTGAAAAAAAAACGCAAATAAAATCGTATAAAAAAAAACAACCCAGTCTTTAAAAACGACAACTTCACAACAACAAGAAGAAAAAAAAACAGCAACAAAAATAACAATAAAGTTTAAACCTCTTTCACGACACAATTTTTTGATGGGTTTTAAACTTTCGATCAAATCTATCTAATTGTAGTCATGATTATCACACTGAAAAATTAATTAGCACTCATGCCTCAAAATTTTTTTCTATAACTTATTTGTCATCATGTGAAGTTCTCATGCTAGGTGTAATTATAAGGATTTTTTTTATCACTACTAGTTACACATTCAACCCATTCTTCTTTAGCTAACACTATTTAATTGAACATGATCTAAGCCTAACTTATGGCAAAGATTTACATGTATAAATGTTCATTACAAGAATTCAACAGCAGGATTAGACACCGTTTTTAAGTAGGTAGAGTTTAAGTAGTCATGTTGTTATGTCAAAAAGAAATTGTAAAATGCCTACTAGACTTCAATATACCATTACCATAATCTCTCTATGTTAAAAACGACATGGACATGACTAGCTTAAGGCTACGTTCACACTATGAGACAGGCAACGACCTTCACATTTAGTAAAACTTGACAAGCAGAGCTTAGGCCCGAAAACTAAATCAGAAGAAAGCATAACATACAGAGGCCTAATGCAGATTATAGATCAAGATATAATTGCTCTATATGTGGCTCTAAAACTAGATTATCTACATTGATTTCTAGTTGTAAATCAAACTTTTAGACTCGTGATCTGGATTGTAGATCTAGATCTCACCTAATCTTACAGATATAACAAACGAAGCGGATAAAATTATTTTGTTTATGTGTGTTCTTCCACATACGATCTTGAAAAACGGTAGGGGGAAGTATGTAAAATTTGAACTGTCCGTTATTATACACCAATTGAAAAAGTTTGCCGCCATTGTCACTCACTCGAGTAAAATCGAACGGAATCGTACACGTAAGCACAAAAAGTGAGGATGTACATACATAGGGCCTACATGTGTAATGAACGTGGGTAAGATGACGTACCCACAAAGAGAATTTTACAATAAAATAGTTTACACGTACAGCTCACAACTGCCTTTATATGTAGTTTTCTAACTAGTTACACAATCATTCACAAGTGAAGCTTCGTGAGTGGCGGTCAATCTGGAAAGCAACAATTTAGATGGTAGCTATAACTTTAAAATACAAGTATTGGTGCATGCATAAGGACACCTAAACAGAAATGTAGATAGGATTTTTTTTTTTTGCAAAAGCAGTAATTACAGTTGAAACAAGATTTTCCCTTACGAAGGTAGAGGGAGGAACTGCCAGGAAACAGTCATCGTCTTGTTGAGTTGACACGCTAGGTCTCCCGATTGGCAGAATTTTGAACACACCACGCCGTCCTCATCAGCGATCAATAAACTGAAAAAGGAAGAGGCGCGCATGGGGTAGGGAAAGGGGGGGGGGTTAATTGGTCATAAAATTATTTTGAATTGCATTGAAGAATTGATGAACAATTTGAGGATTAAGAAAATAAAAGGAATTAATAAAATATGATTAGTGGGTTACGGAAGAAAGAGTTAATGTAAAGAGATAGATGACACTAAAAGCGAAAGAAAACTGAAAAAGACGCATCGATCACTAAAGGTTAGAATATTAAAACAACAACAACAACCATTATGTTTTTATAGTTATTGGAGATTCTGTGTCAGAAAAGGTTAAACGTTTTCTTAATTTTTATTTCTATGTACCAGTATTAATTGTACATGCCTACCTCAAAGATGAATAATATGTGAGTAGTCGTTAGTGCCCGTGTTTTAAGTGAAAATCTCCATCTGTGAGGAAAGTGGGTTGTTACATATACATGTAGGCCTACTGTTTATGACAAAAAAGCATATCTTCTGCGTTTTTAACTGACTTTTGTTCACGCAAGGAAGTTAAACGTCATGGTCCTTCACATTCAGCGGAGCTGGCAGTTTTAGCACCAGATGACCTCTGGACGCAGCCAGTGACCAATTCTTGGAAGTGAATGCCAACTGAAGACTTGTTCTCGTGAAACACGTAACATCAAGCTGATTTGACGCATTTCTCTGTGTGGCTCGATAGGAAGACATATTACGCAGCTTGAAAAGAATAAGACCACCTTTGATACGCAATTCCGTAACAATAGGTAGATTTAGCTCAGAACCATTGTCTAATAGTCTTTGTGGTATTCCAAAAATGTAACCGTATTCTGCAAAACCATACAAAATTCATGTTTTGACACATATATTTAAATCTTTATTGAAGTATAATTACCTCTTACAAATATTAAACAAAGAGTGATCATGCTGGAAGTAAAAAACTTCGTGCACCAGAACAATCAGCATTCACTACACCAACAGGAAGGCTGGGACTCTTCTATAAAAAGAAAACAACTTTTCATAAGTAATCATAAATTACCTATCCGTTCTTCTTGTTTAGATCGACATTTCTCAGAAACCTCCCTCCCCCCTTCCGTCTCTCTCTCTCTCTCTCTCTCTCTCTCTCTCCCTCTCTCTCACTCTCTATTTCCCAGTCAAAGGTCATCCTCTCTCTACTTTCTGCCTTTTCAATCGACAGGCTTAGATTGTAAAAGTCAACAAGGACGCGCAAGGGATAAGTTTATACTTTCGTGTATTTTAATCAGAAAGTTTTTTTCATGCATTTCAGCTCGTAAAAAGCAATACAACATTTAAATAGACAATGAGAGAGAGAGAGAGATAAAGAACATAAGATTACAAAACTTACAGGTGACATACTTAAAATTGTTTTTAAAATAATGAATATGAATATTTAAGTATTGTAAATATATATGAAAGTTACCAAAAATGATGGTAAAGTATTAAAAGTAAAACAACACACAAAAAAACCGGTCAGTAATGAGCAAATAGTTAACCAAAAATTAACGATTAAATCAAGCGATCGAAAAGCTGCACCAAGAATATCGTTGAATGTCCATGACTTAAGTCGACTACAAAGCCTGAATCCAAATTTATTTGAACAGTTTAAAACTATACAGCAAATGCGAGTTCAACTAGCATTCCACAGCAAGTAAAATTCCAAGAACAAAATTAAGTTTTACTATAGTTTTTTTTAACGCAACCTCATTAAGACTTGCTTTCTATTGTGGCGAAAGGTAGGATTGATTTTATTACTTTATAAACAAAAACTCCAACTATATTTGATACTTTCTCTGTGTTGTGTGGTGGCTGTCTAGTTTAGCTTTTTCTGTTTATCTATCTAAAACATTGTTCACTACCCTCCATCTTTTCCTCTCTCTTTTTCGTCCATCATATTCCTCTTGACATGTTTTCTCTCCTTTCAACTCTTCGTGTAAAAATCTAAAATGAACGATTTGTGTATAATTTTATAAAAAAAAAATCCCTACCCTGTCTTACTCTAGTTTTTTTTTCTAATTTGATGGTCTGGTTTTGTCTCATGTGAACTAAACCTTCTCTCGTTCCATACCAACCAACTCCTTTAAATTTCTTTCCTTCTCCCTTGGCATCTTGATCTTGGCTGACAGACCTAATGAATCAAGCCTATTTTTTTGTATAAGCCTCTAAGATAGAAAAAAAAGATAAACTAACAACACCATGACCGTGCAACTGTAACGCGCATAATGCAAAACTAATTCTTCAATTTCTTTGGAGGGTTTATACAGAAGGCCTTCAAAAGTCACTGCTCGCGGATCGTACAAGATCACAAATCAGACAGCTCTTTTGCTATGACAAAGTAAGATAAGATAAAAACAATTTACTGTTTCAGAATATAGGGTTAATTCTCTTAAAGTATCCTCTAAACTATATAAATCTAACCGCAGGCGTTTATTATCAACACGTTAACAAGATTAGGAAGACTGGATTATTTATTAATGTAATATATGTAAGAACTTATAGACTCTACACAGAAAACTGTGACACAAAACTTAAATTCATTCAAACTTCATGGTGTGATTTGTGAAACATTTACAGGTTGCATCTGTCTGATTTGTCTCACTTATATTTTATAAGTATTCTTCAGAATAAAAATAGAGTTGCTCATAACTATACTAAGATTCATATACCAGAACAAACATAATTTTTTAAAACATTTTTCACCCGAATCAATACCAATCCCAATGGCAACAAGCCATTTTCATCTTTGGCGTGTGTTTCTACCTTTAAAAACTACCAACACAAGACTTATTGAAGGTAAACTTAGCGATTGAACACGCATGCAGATACTGACTGCAAGCTAAACCATTGCTTTTACAACATCAGATATTACGATCTTACTGGAANNNAAAAATAGCCATCCACATAAAAGGGTTATTACTACTTCGCTAGGATTTGAAAGCATGATAAGAAATGCAAACAATTTTATTGAGATATCTTGACACTTGTCTTTTGTTCTCGTAAATAAAACAGTAGCCTATAAGAAAAGCTTTATAGTTCTAAGATTCCAATCCATTTCCAGGTCGATAGAATCCGTAGTTTTGATAACGTTATATAGAGAAACCGTATCATCTTGTTGAGACTGCTAGTGCTTCACAGTCTTGGTGAATCAGAAGTTGGTGTCCTTCTCGGTGACAAAAAGGTAGATCTTCGACTCTGCCGAACCCTCGAAACCCTTGTACGTACTGGATACATTTAGAGATAGCTTCAACACAACGTCCTGCGGCCCCTCGATACGATGGAGTAACGTAACGCGGGCAAAGTGTCGCTTCCGGTCTAACTTGAAGTCATCTTGGGTAGCTGCGGGGATTCCTTCCACCAGCGGTCTGGCCGACACAAGGTCAAGATTCCAAGTATACGCTTTGCGCATTGACCGGTGTCCCGCTGACATGGAGAAGAGCGGTGCAGGTACAAGCACGTTGGAGGCGAACGACAGGAAGTTGTACGATTGGGAGATCAGACCTCGACGGCACTCAGGGCAGTCCAGCGATATCCGTTTACAGCGTAGGCTAAGAGAAAGGACGGGGAGTAGTGGATGGGAAGAGAAGGTGACAAGAGGGATAGATAGAAAGAAATAGAGAGAGAGAGAGAGAGAGAGAGAGAGAGAGAGAGAGAGAGAGAGAGAGAGAGAGAGAGAGGGTGTTAACAGATCAAGAAATGAAGAAATATGTACAATAGTTGTAACAAGAAATAGCACACAGTGAAAGTCAAAGCAATAGAAAGCAAACAGAAAGAAAAACAAAAGCGCGATGCAAAAGAAGCGAGAATAGGGGCACAGGCAAGAGAAGGGGTGACGAGTAAGAGGAGTACCAGAGCAATACAGGGGACGTCGGGGAATGGGAGGGATCAAGAACGTGAGGTGTTAGTGACATGAAAATAATGGTGTTCATGGACCACAGGTGTACTAGTAATTAGTCTCATTTTGTAGCCTCTTCGTGTTTAATGTAATTTTCATAGAATGTACGCCATTTGGCATTCTTAAACAGAGAAATATATTTTTGACGAGCTCCCTTTTATAGCCTAGTTGTTTTTAATAGAATCATTGTTACCTGCTGGACAAAGTGCCATTTTTCATATGAAGGTTGACACGGACCCTAAAAGATATTTTCAAAAATGTTCGACAATCTAATAACAATGCTGCTTACAGTTTATTAAGTTAGCAAGTTTTTATCCGAGGGATATAAAAAAAATCGGCGATACTTATTTACCTTGATTGTCATGGCGACGACCGCCATCCTGAAGTTTTAATGTCGAAAGCCGACCAAAACGCACATTTTAATTCAGTTTTCTCAATTTTAAAGTAGACTTGCAAAAAATCCTGTGAGCATTTTTTTGAAATGGTGATCAAAGCGTTATTGTGCGATTTACTTTAGGCTATTATGTTAAAGTGTAAAAAAAACCCGGGAATTCCCACGCGCATTCAATGATGTTCTTTAGAGTGAAGTGGGGTTGCGTTTGAGGTTGTAGCTACTAAGTATAAAGGTAATCACACAATCAATCTTAAACATATCAGACAGTAGTTGACAAGAAATGTAGATATTATTTGAGGAAAAATCGCATTCTGAGTAAAACTTTAAGAAAGAAAACCCCCAAGCAGCTTCAAAGTTGTCGCAAAGTTTTAAACATTAGAGACCTTTAGCACACGCACCGTGTCGCACTACGCGTACGTGAAAATCGGGAAAGCAGATTGAGGAAACTATGAAAATAATGAAACCAGTTTCTAAAAATAGACGCCACAGACGTTCGCGTCATACTCACGTGTTGCTGCTTAAAGTCTGTATTATAATCGGAAAATGCGGATATTTCTCCTCAATGTAAATTTCTCATTTGGCTTTTTCTATTGATTCCTTCTTTATATTGTATGTTCATTTTTGTCTTAAAAAAGCATTGGACTTTACATAGTTCTAAATAGTTCTAAGACCCTAATAGCTATAGGAACTCATGTTTACTTCAAGGACACATACATTTTATGGTTTTCTTGGTTTGTTTAGGCATATACATAACATTAGCTTAACTTAGAAACCTATCACAGAAAGGGCCATCGATATATCTGAACTAATTGTCGATAATTTCGTTTATCATTAATAACTGACTCCTCTAACCCGCTTGAAATGTGAAATTAAATCAACATAGGAATTCCACATTCGGTTTTGATAACAATTTTAAGTATGCTTGTTAACCAAAAGTATGCTTGCATTGTAAAATATTTACAATTTCTTATGATATGATAGTTACTGCTCAAAAGAAAATAA
>BMAT01006091.1:379239-390089 GCA_019649035.1 Elysia marginata
TGAAGCTATGGCACTTATATAACCCATTAGACGTACATATAAACAGAAAGACGCAACTAACATTGAAGCTATGGCACTTATATAACCCATGAGACATTCATATAAACAGAAAGACGCAACTAACATTGAAGCTATGGCACTTACTTAACCCATTAGACATTCATATAAACAGAAAGACGTAACTAACATTGAAGCTATGGCACTTACTAACCCATGAGACATTCATATAAACAGAAAGACGCAACTAACATTGAAGCTATGGCACTTACATAACCCATTAGACATTCATATAAACAGAAAGACGCAACTAACATTGAAGCTATGGCACTTACATAACCCATTAGACATTCATATAAACATAAATACGCAAACAACATTGGATCTATGGCACTTACATAACCCATTAGACATTCATATAATCAGAAAGACGCAACTAACATTGAAAGCTATGGCACTTACATAACCCATTAGACATTCATATAAACAGAAAGACGCAACTAACATTGAAAGCTATGGCACTTACATAACCCATGAGACATTCATATAAACAGAAAGACGCAACTAACATTGAAGCTATGGCACTTCCATAACCCATTAGACATTCATATAAACAGAAAGACGCAACTAACATTGGATCTATGGCACTTACATAACCCATTAGACATTCATATAAACAGAAAGACGCAACTAACATTGGATCTATGGCACTCACACTACCCATGAGACAACACACAGAAAGACGTAGATCTAGCTTACATTAAAGCTATGACACTCACCGAGACATCTGCCGCTATCATCGTGACGCAGACCTCTTGGACACTGACAGAAGTAAGATCCTTGACGGTTCACACACTGTTGCTCCGCCCCGCACTTGTGTGTCCCAAGCTCGCACTCGTTGATGTCTGAAACGATGAAGAAATCATAGATTTGTAAAACTTGTCCATTTTGGTACGAAAATCACTAAAGAAGTTACATTTTAACAAAACTCCACCAATCATAGATCACAGTACTTTATAGGGCTTTATAACTTTATAGACTTGATAATAGGGCTCTTGCGAGACGAACCTCTCTCGCATGCAAAAATTAAAAAAAAAAAAAAAAGGCGCACCCCTGTATGAGCTCTCTGTATGATGCTCTGTGATGTGATAGTTATATCTAGCTCGCTGAGGCCGCAATCCCAGGGGAATGCTATGGTACATGTTGTAATTCTGTTTCATAGAATGTTTTCTTGAAGCCCAAAATAACGAAAACATTTCTAAACATCATCCAAGGTTAACACTCAATCTATTTATTTCCTTATCTTGTTTGCCTCTCTTCTGTTACCTTTTTTCCTATTAAAGATGCCAACTCCAATATCAAGCTAGAAAACGGAAAGTTTCCCTGGGCTCAATGTGTCCAAAAGACTCAATAGCATTTAGACTCACCCTAGTATCAATCTTATTTAGAAAAAATATTTTTTTCTCTGTTGACAAACTGATTATTAATTATACATATGGTGCTCTTCTTTCAATGTCCCAGCCCTCGTTTCGGCTTTAACCCCCCTCCCCTCAACACACACACTCACCAACCTTGACAACCACTGTTATCTGTAGGCTCATACCCAGGCGGGCAACTGACCAAGTTACGGCAGAAATACGATCCTCTGGTGTTGACACATTTCTGGTGGCGCGTACATGTGGAGGGACCGTATTCCTCACATTCATCAATGTCTGGCAGAAACACACAGGAATTACGATTACAACTGTGTGTCTGTGTTAATAACAGGTGCATAAGATAAGGTGAGATAGATTTTATTGATCCCGCAGTAAACTTGTTTTCAGTTTCACATCACATGTACACATTACACAGTAAAACAATAATTAAAAAGTAAAAATACACACAAACACACATTAACCCTCCCCTCCCCCTCTTTCTCTTCCATAAAGTAAATCAAATCCGTGCACAAAGACGAGTTAAATGTATTGAACATAATTATGCATATACTATAGTAATTATTCTTCTCAGGCCATGGTATCGATTCAAATAATTATGGCAAATTAAGATTGATTTTTACGAACTACCTATGTTTGAGGTACAAATTATTGATGATGGCAGAAATGACAATCTATGTTTTTCTTTACTTGTTTTTAGGGACAACAGCCTTTTCCTGTACCTACCAAAAGTAATTTGACTATACAATGAGTGTTTTTTTAATATTGAAGATTTTACTTCGGTTTTTATAAAGCTGATCCACTTACATATCCTTAAACAGTTTTCCGTTCGGCCTATGCAACGGCTAATTCTCCACCGTTCGCCGGAAGCGCTTGCGAGCGCTCGCGAACAACCTTCCAAGGAAGTGCGCTGCGAACGTACAACGCTGATTGGCTGAATTTTCATGGCACTATTTCCTTTTGAAATGTCAAGATCGAAAGCAGTCATGTATGCGGAATTTTTACTGTTATCAAAATTATGTATCCGACGCAACTTAATGAACAAGTTTTTTTGATTTGGCCCATTTTTTTTTGCCAGGAACGTTAGGTGGTCGTCATTTTAAAAAAGGTGGCCTCCATCTTATAACAGGTGGTCGCTGTTTAAAAAAAAAAGTTCCACAATAGTAGCGTTGCCTAAGATGGAGAACATTTGCGGCAAACGGTTTGCGTGCCCGTGACGGGCGCTCGCGCTATGCAACGGGCCTCATATATTACATCTAGATATAGATTAAGTTTTCTCTACTTTTCTAGATTAGATCTAGAATTAGAGCTTCTATAGACTAAAGCTCGACTCTCAAAGAATGTGAACAAAAACAAACCTGATTTATGTTACTCTATCTTCTCCCAATCTGGTATTTTGTACCTAGATTACTAGCTTTTGTCGATATAATTGATTAATGTAAGGTCTAGAATGATACCAAAGACGCAAAAAAAAGTTGTAGAACGGTTGAATTTTTAATAAAGCAACTTCGTTATTCTGCACTACACCCTCCAACATTTTCATAGCATCATGTGCAAAAGAAGCTTGCAAGGTCACATATACTTTTGCCATTGCTGCCCACGTAATAGATTCAAGACTCCAAGTAAACAAGACCATTGTGATAACTGACAAGAAGATTCAACTAAGATCATTAGATGTTATAGTTAATAAATAAAACATTAAATTTTGCATTGTATCAACGGTATACGGAGTGCAAAATCGATCGTTTCGACTTTAACCCCCCCCCCCCAAACACACACACTCACCAACCTTTACAGCCATTGTTATCTGTAGGCTCATATTTAGGCAACTCCCTATCTATCTATTAATCTATTATTTTTCTGAGTGTTATGCTGTCAATCTGACTTTTTCTGTCTGTCTCTATCTTACTCTCTAATCACGTCAAATTCTGACAATGGTTCTGACCTAAATCTACCTATTGATGCGGAACGGTGTATCAAAAGTGGTCAAAGAGCGTTTTATTTACTAAGCTGCGAAATTATTTTGTTTCCTTTCGTGCCACACAAAGCTGGGATGCACAATCTGCAAGAAGGAAGGCTGAAGATATCGGTTTTCCCAAGTTGTGACGTATATTTAGGCCAGAACCATTCATTAAAATCTTACTAAAACGAAGCTACTCAGGTTGGGACGCAAGGAGATTAGGAACTATGACTGATTATTGTCTGTCTAATCTGATAAGCTATACGGGACCAGTAGATAACCAACAACCAGATCTTGGCGGAGAAAAAAAAGTAAATAAAGCTTAAAGAATTCAATGATTATTAATTTGTAAAAAGACATTTCTTGGTTTCAAACTCATTTTATAAAAACGTATAATACTTGTATCTTAATCATGCGTCTTCGCCAGTAATAGCATTCATCTCTTACCAAACTAGAAAACCCACCTTTACATATGCCTGCTTCATTGGCCCGCATGCCTGTATCACAGTCGACCAGCTGACAATCTCCTATAGCTGTATCGAACAAGTAGCCCTTGGGACACGACATAGGCACACATCTGATGCACAGATAAAGCATGATCAAAATGTAAACAAGAGGGGTAGAGAGAAAGTTATACTAAGGCAGCGAGAAAGACAAAGAGACAGAGAGAGAGACAGAGAGAGAGAGAGAGAGAGAGAGAGAGAGAGAGAGAGAGAGAGACGATAGATAGACAAGTTAAAGGTAAATATTTACAGCACGACTAAAAGTGCTTAATATGAATGGAAAATAAAGGAATTTGAAAGAAGACAAGAGTTTCATGCCATAGGCTCTCATCAGAAAGAGAAGTTATTGACTTAGGTGGTGGCAATTGTCATTGGCATAGTAAGAAAAATATTACCTCCTGGTGAATCACACATGTTGCATTCGAATACAAAACCAAACAAAAGGAATATTTTTAAACAGTTATTAGATTTGTGCCTGCATCTAAAATGTGTATACTATGAACTCAATAAAGTTTGATTCATCGGAATAAAAATTATTCTTACAAGAATAACCACCCCAGCCACTTTTGTTCGGTAAAAAAATATCTTACTCAATTTTGGTAAGAGGCATGTCCTGAAGTAGGGCACAACAGTCTAGAATAATCAACCCAGTGGAGAGAAAAAACATGGTAGGTTTATCTTTTTATCGTATGTTCCAACATTTTAAACAATTTTTTCTTTGTGATAATTATAAGAATACAATATTCACATCACTAGATATGAATATTTTATGCTTATCCTTGTCTTAAACGTTTCTACTGACCATCAATGGTTATAGTTGTAATATATTAACCGATGCGACACATCATTACTCACTGTTGTAAAGCATACTAGCATGTTTAGCTGAAAGACTTTCAATACGAAGATGATTGAAAAAGGTAAACAATCTTAAACGACTATCTATTTACTTTTCAAATCGTCAAACCAAATCTCTAGTTCTCTCTTCTCCCCCCTTCTCTCTCTCTCTCTCTCACACACATATCACCAATAGAATGATATGCGACGGAACACTACTGGACTCACCTGAAAGATCCGTATGTGTTCTGGCAGGTGTAACCTCGACCATTACAATTGTGAGTTCCCAATAGACACTCGTCGTTGTCTTTACAAAACGGCACACAAATAGACACATAAAGAGGGCTTTAAAAGCTCAGTTTTAAAGTCTGTCGTATTAAACATGGTATTTTTTTGTTTAGTTTATCTTTCAAAGTTTAACCTTATGGTCTACTTAAATTTCAATTCCATTTTGTTAGTTTCATAACTCTTTGTTTTGATATAAACAACTTCTCATGATCAAAGTGTGAACTTGCATTCTTAACATGACCTAACAATATACATGTGCTATTGATTGTAAACTATGAACAAGATAACCTGAAAATACCTTTCCACTAAGTAATTTACATGTCTTATATTGCATGTCTGCACCTTATAATCCAAACTCTTTTAATTATTGTTGTAACTCAGAAAAATTCTCGTATTATGGATGTCAAGCCTAGTGTATTAAAAAAGAAACGAAAAGAAAACCTATCGCGTGTACTAACCCAGGCATTTTTGAGAGGCCTCATCGAGAGTGTACCCCGTGCCACAATGACGCACTCGCCGGCATACATAGGAGCCAACAGTGTTCTCACATCTCTCCCCAGTGCGGCAATGATCAACGCCGAGACCACACTCGTTCAAATCTGAAACAGACAGGTGACATGTAAGTGTCGTGACATACTGGTTTGATACATCGAAATCCACCTGTTAAATGTTCGACACAGAGTTCGTGTCTGTTAAGGGCAAAATGAATTATAAGAACTAGAAGTTTACTGCTGTCGAGTACTGAACCGTAAGGTATAAAAAGATACAAAAAGCTCATCTATACAGAACAGAGAAGGACAACGCCTTTTAATTTGAAACATATACAAACTTTACACTGCCCGTTGCTTTTGTATGCTCTCAAATTACTTGTTTGTTATTGTTACATCAAAGATGTGGTGATGACGGATTTCTTACCCTCGCAACGACCAGTAATGGAATTGAAAGCAAAGCCGGGAGAGCACTCATTCTCTGGTCCAAGCTCACACTGTCCTGTGAGCGAGTTGAGCACATAACCACTGGGGCACCGGGCCGACATACAGGCATACCGGCCTCTGGTGTTGATGCATCTCTGGCCTGGGTCGCAGACCGCAGTTCCTTCTTCACATTCGTCGATATCTGGGGACAGGAGAGGAGTCAGTGTTTAGATTAAAGATTTAAAGAGTTTACAGCTGCCTCAAGGGAAAAGCCTCTAGACAACCTCAGCAAATGCGTTAATTACTTAGAATGTAAAGAACCTTTTCGTAGACGTGTTGTGCTAGTCTGCCCGCATCTCATTTAAATTCCTTTGATCAGGTTAAATCGTATATACATCATTGCAACTTAACCAGAGTGTCTACGGAAGTGATTGTTATCATCTGCATTCTGCTTATGTCTCATCGACATAATGCTGGACTCTAATGTAATGTTAGAAGATCAATTCTTTCTAGTGCAAACATAAGCTCTATAGGAAATCCTTCATGCCCTATGCTGTAAAACTTTCTATGTTTACTTGGGTATCTATGGTCTATGTTCTTTATTTGTCTAAAGGTGTTGAAACTGTTCGGTAGCTAGTGTAAGTGACAATGTGAAATTAAGTAATTTTTGTTACCTATTGTAAACGTGCTTATGTGTCTTTTGTATTTTCATGCTGTAAAATCAAAACAATGAGCCTTATGGGGACAATAAAATATTATTTAAACTTGAACGTGAACTTAAACTATTTCCAGCATTACTTTAGGCAAGAAAGGCATTTCGATCCTGACTAAAAATCGATAAAGAATGTACAGCTCAACTGACCTTCGCAGGAGGTGAGGTCGACGGCAAGTCTAAAGCCGTTGTAACAGCGACACTCGACCCCACCAGACACTTCCTTGTCGATACACCTCTGCTCGCACGGGTTGTTCAGTTCACAGTTCAAGTCCTCTACAGCCATGTGATGGTAGGTCGGCACACAATAGGAGTCGAGCAGAAATTGGTTATTATTGTGATCGAGAGAAGTATCCGTGAGAGTCAGATGACGGGGAAGGGCGAGTGTGTGTGTGTGGGGGGGGGGGGTGGAGGAGTTAGAGAATATTAACAAGCGTGAAAAACTCCAGTTTCCAACATGAAAGAAAGTATCGTTACTTATGTAGTGAAAATCAACAATATCTATCATTACAGAGAGAAAAAGACAAGTTGCTGAGAGTTACATAACACTCTACGTTGTTTTATTACAACAGAAGAAGGTTATTGATGCGTTCATGCATGTTAGAAATGAAGCACTTTTACTGGAACAAACCAGTTCATAAAACTTAATTCTCAATTCAGTATATAGTTATTTGATTCTCACACCTCACAGTCCAAAAATTGAAGATGAATATGAGAAGGTAGACTTCAAAGCATTTAATTATTTGGGGATAACAGGTTCAATTTAAAAATTATATTCTTACACATAGAGGAAACTTTCACTAGAATGTGTAGGATAATTACAGAGGCTAGATTAAGGGTACGGATTGTGGTAAGAGGTCTAAGCTTTAGATTAGAATGAATGGCCCACTATAAGTAGCCACATAGCCGTCTTTGTCATAGCTCATCGTAAAAAAAAAATGTCGCAGACCAGAACAAGTTTCATTTAAATTCTAGAATCACGCAATTTTTTAAAGTTAATACTTAGCAAAAAAAAATCAATGTTGAATGTTTATTTTGCTCTAAAGATTGTTCATATCCACAATCTTGACTTCTGTTCCTTTGTTTTCTCTTTTTTTTCTTTAAGATTCTTATCAAGAGTTAAAACTCTGTAACACCGACTGTGTTAGAAAGATCGGGTAAGCTCTGTGCGTCAGTGCTCACCCAGGTTAATGTCTTCACGACACGTGCGGTTATCTGCTTTGTCCAGGACCATTCCGGGCGGGCAACTGCAGAAAAATCCTCCACGCGTATTCACACAGATGTGCGAACAGACACCAAACACGAGACACTCATCTACGTCATCCGGGTCTTCCTCACTTCCGCTGTCCACACTGTCAGTGCTGCCCGAATCTCCTTGGAAACCAGAAGTATCTACACCTGCTGGCGTGGTCAAGTCTGTCCACAGATTATCCTGGGTCTGAGGCGCCTCAGAGGAGTCATCGCGATCCACATCCTGAGAGCCGGTGTTTCTAGGCGATCGCCCTGATGATCCTCCTTGGTAGTGGCCGTTCAGGTGGAGGAGGGGGACAAAGATTGGTCAGTGCGGTCGTTACCCGGCAGGACAGTTAGACAGAGGGAGATGCACATGGCGGTCGAGACAGACATACTTATATCATTATCAAAATTAAGGCAAAACGATAAAGGATTGTGGGGTTGGGGGTGGGGGGGGGCGCTGAAGTTGGGGAGAGCGGTGTTACAGAAAAAAAAACCGATACTGAGGGAAAATGGAGAAATTCAATAGAGACATAGAAATGTAGTGATTGATATTGGGGAAATTAACTCAACCAACGCTGGAAACAAAATTTATGTTTTGACTGTTATGGTGTGTATAAGTTTATTTTCTGTCAGACTTAAGTTGATTCTTAAGAATTCTACAAAATTAATGACTGCACAAGCTGTGGTAAAAATTATAAGCTTTTCCAGGAAAAAGAGGGTGTCAGGTTTTCCTCTTGTGCAAAGCTGTCTTTTAGAACATAGAAAAACCAAGTTATAAACCAAGCACAAGCCATGCTGTTAGTAAAAAAAGTGTTGGAATTGAGACAGTCATACTTTCTTAAGAACAGTGATAGCTAATAACCTGTGAACTCTTACTACAGTCATAATGTATTTTTCAAGAAAATTGTAAAAGCTAGAACTCAAAGACCAAGAACATGATTAGGCTCGGATCGCCGCCTTTAAAGATCTAGCTACCTTTTAGGTGCTGGTTGGGCACATGGGAGCAAATAAGGTTTTGTCCACTATGGAGATCGAACCCGGGACTTCTGGGATAGGGTTCAACCCCCTACCAATTGAGCCATCGCTCATTAAATAGCCGAAAATTAAAAAAAAAAACTGAAAAAAAGACTTACTCATGATCTATTCGTTTTCAACATCATAAATTATCTTGATGGAAAAAATATTTACATATGAAAACAGAAGAGGACGCGCCCATACCTACAAACAGGAAAAATACCTTTACTTAACAAAAGAGCTAGGAGAAGCTAGTAGAAGGCTAAAATGATGTCTACTAAGATTGGCACCAAAGGATTTCAGGGTATATCAGCCTACAATCTTCTAAGCCAAATCTCAATCAGCGTTAACAAACGAACCAAAGCCTTAAAAGTACGCGCCAGAAGAGCAAAAAACAGTTCCCTTTAATTTTGAAGCAGGAGAAATGAGCAGTTGCTTCATAGGGAGTAAAAATACTCTAACCCTAGGGAGTTCCGTAGGTTGAAGTGGCTGGAAACCGGATTTGTAACCCATACTTCCTGATTTCGATTCTCAAAGCAGGCAAGAAGGTAAAAATGTAGCAGGGAGGCCCATAGAAATCATGATCTAGATGTAGACCTGCTCTAATGTAAGGCCTAAACATTGGTCTAGAGAGGGGTTTCTTTTCTAAAGATCTCCTGCAATCCAGCTCCCGATGAGCATCTTATCACATAAAGAACACTCTTATTTTACGTCTTTAGGATACTAATGAAACTAATTGAAAGGCAAGCATCTAACGCCAGTCTTAACTCTAGAAAAATCCCTTTGGAGCTGAGAAAACGATCACTTTGGACTAAAGACATCATCATTCAGATCATAAATTTCTTTGCGGAGATGGCTTACCTGTAAAGGAAAGATTTCCACTGGCCTCGCCTTTGCAACACTCTCTGTACTTAGAGTCACACGGTTCACCTAGATTTGGGGAGCTGCAAGATTGGCTGGTGTCTCGGGCTACGACTCCTAGTCGACAGCAGTGACAACACTCCTAAGAGGTTGGTGTTTCAAAAGAAGTGGTGGTGAGAGGTGGGAGGGCGATAAGCAAAAGATAGCAAAACAGCAAAATTTAGATAGACGGAAACATCGACAATGGGAAAAACAGATAGCAAAAGATAAATGGATATAAACATTAACAATTGGAAAAACAGATATCAGATGATAGATAGAAACATCAACAACAGGAAGAACAGATAGCAAAAGATAGACAGAAACATTAACGATATGCAAAAAGGTAGGCAAAAAGATGAACAAAAGACAGAGAGACATAAAGTTACATAGGTAAATAGATTGTTACATAGATAAGTAGATGGGCAAACTAGAAAGTTAAGGGTGTATAAAAAAATAGACAAAGAACAAAGAGATAGGTAGAGAAAATAATAATAAAATAGATATATAGATAGACAGAAAGACAGAAAATGGAATCATGTAGATATGAAATAAATTAATAAATAGATGGATGGATAGATAGACAGGTAGATAAATAAATACAAAAATAAATACAAAATACATTCACAGATAGATCAATGGAAATTGGAAAGGCGCAAGTTTTACGTATCCATATTGAATCTTACATTCATCATCATCATCATCAGGTGCCGTGTCTGGAGCAGGCATCGACGGTCATGGTTTTCCAAATCTGTCGCTCACAAGAGGACCTCATGAACTGGCTTCTTGTATGCTGCTCCAGGTTTGCCCAGGTGTTTAGACTGTCGACATAAGTTGTTTTTTGGCGTCCACGGCTTTTCTTTCCATCGATCTTCCCTGTCATTGCAAGATGCTCAATCACTCGCGCTCTGTAGATATGGCCTGTGAACTTCATTTGTCTTCTTCTGATTGTACTGTAAAGTGATCTTCCTGTATTTGCCATATCAAGTACCTCGTCGTTGGTCTTTTTAACTTTCCACGACACTTTTAATATTCTCCTAATAAACCACACCTCTGCCG
>BMAT01006097.1:11274-25014 GCA_019649035.1 Elysia marginata
TACTACTACTACTACTACTACTCTGCCCGCAGTATCTGCAGTGTAAACCATATGAGAGATACTGCATTTGGTTTTGTCCACAGTAGTACTACCGTTAGTGATTCCACTACTATTACTTTTACGACTACTATTCTTACCAGTTTACTTTACCTATAAATACTGCTACTATATTTACATCTGCGGTCACTATCAAAGCTGCCCTGTATGCCGAAGTTCTTGACAATACCGTTCTTGATATTGACGTTGTTCTTTACTTCTTAGTTATTTTCTTTAACAAAAATCTACAGCTGTCAGTTGTACGTAAAGCAAATTAGAAATAAAACAGCATCTTTTGTGATTGCAAATGTGCTCCTCCGCGTTATTATTATTATTATTTTTTGGGGTAGCGTTCTTCTAATTAACAGACTTGAATTGTCGACCTCCTTCAATAATAGTTTAGAGATGTCAATGATAGTTTTAAAAAGCACGGTCGTTTATTAAATTAATTCTAAACTCGCTAATCCTGTGCCAATAATAAATTAAAACTTTTAAACAAATGACACATTATTTCTTATCAACTAGCATATCACAGAAGGCGAATTCTATTAGGCAAAGATTTCAAGTCCGACATTGTCACCAGAGCTACAGAATGACCAGTGTCAACTGCGTCTACATCGAGATAGCCTAAACTGATAGCAAAATCGAGCACATTAAATTTGTTGATAATGCCAATGATAGTGGAGAACCAAGGGAGGTTACGTAAAATTAAACAGGGGTTTCTCTTAACAGCAGTGATCACACTGTGTGTCAGATAAACTTCAGTTTGACCAGCGTTCTTTGACCAGATATAAAACTGTGTATGTGTCTAATCGAGAATGGGACAAGTAGGAAGATGCCCCAGTTAAAATTGACATAGGTAACATGATACAGTTTCTCTTAGGCTGTGTGGTAATTTTATAAAAACTTATTCACCAAACAAAGGTTGATAGAATGATGACAAAATAGTTGGAAAACCATCGTTGGCACAACTATAAACAAGCAACGCATATAACTCCGGACTGCGAAATGTTCAAAATAATGTATTTACACATTGCCATACATAGCTTAATCATGAAACATAATGGAGGCTTGTATATGTATGAACATTGACTAAAACAAATTCTGGAACCATATCTTATTGACATCATAAAACAGTAGGTATAGTTTATATCGTTGCGCGGCAAGCTAAGGTTGGTGGCCATATTTGATGTATAGTGGAGAAGAAGAAGAAGAAGAAGAAGAAGAAGAAGAAGAAGAAGAAGAAGAAGAAGAATGAGGAGGAGGAGGAGGAGAAGAAGAAGGACAAGAACAAGAAGAAAAAGAAAAAGAAGAAGAATATTTGATTGGTTGGTTGAACTTTAACGCCTCTTTTCAACTACAAGGTTACATCAGAGACGGCGCTTGGGACAATTGAAAGCGTGTTGCCACACTGTGATGTAAGGAGCGCTTGCAAACACCACACCCAGTCACATTATCCTGACACCGGGCCGACCAGACCTAGTACTAAATCCATAATGCCAGACACTAGGCGGATCAGCTGCTAATACCGATTTTAACGTCCTTGGTTTGACTCGGCCGGGAATCGAACCCACACTTCCCGATCTCTGAGCGAGCGTCTTAAAATTAAAGTGCCTTCTGCAGTCCGAAGGGTGGCAACCATGACTCGTCATTCCTCTCTACTCTCAGCTTTCCGTTTGATTTCTCCATATGTACGGCAGTGGGTCCATTGCTTGATGTCGTCAGTCCAGCTCCTTTTAGGGCGTCCTCTACCTTTTCTGCCTTCAATTCTGCCCTCCAGGGCCAGCTGCAAAAGATATCCCGAGCTTCCCCTTATAACATGACCAGCGTAGCGCAATTTCCTCTTTATCAGCTGGTCTAGCAGTCTTTCTGTTACATCCTCTGCTTGTAATACCTCTTAGTTGGTCTTGTGCTCCTCCCAAGATATTCTCAAGACTCTTCTGTAGCGCTACATTTCAAAGGACTTTTTTTTTTATCTTTGTCTGCCTTTGTGAAGGTCCATGTTTCTCACCCATAGTTAAAAACCGAGAAAACTTAACATTGTAGAATCCTCTTTTTCGTGTCTATTTTTATATTCCTTCGAAGCAGCTCTTGCCCTTGCCTTTTCTGTTCTTATATCGATTTCTCTTTTCATTGAGACATCTTCTGTTAGTATATGCTCCAGATACTGATACTTTGTCACTTGCTCCAGTGGGGTTTCTTCAAATAGTATGAATACTTACTTTTTCTCTTTTCTGATATGCATAGTTTTTGTCTTTTTGGCATTCATTTCCATCCCGTATGTTTTCCAGCTTTCGGCTATACTGTCGAGCATCTGCTGGATCCTCTCATGTGTTTCTGCCATAATAACCGTGATCGTCAGCATATCTCACATTTGTAATATTTTCGCCGATCAAGAAATCCCTCTCTTTTCCTCCAGGGCTTCTTGCAAAAGGGATTCGCTGTACAGGTAGAAGAGGGCTGGCGAGAGAATGCATCCTTGTCTGACGCCTCTCAAGATGCTGATATCCTCTGTAGTTCCTGAATTTGTTTTTTCCTTTGCCGTTTGGTTCCAGTACAATTCTGCAATGGGTCTTCTGGTCTGGTACTCCTGCTTTTGTTAAAACTTCCATCAGTTTGGCATTGTTCACCCTGTCAAACGTCTTGTTATAATCAATGAAACACATGAAGAGATCTTTCTGGTGTGCGGCCATTCGTTCGCTGGTGTTTCTAAGGAGGAATATGCCATCCCGAGTGCCTTTTCCCTTTCTAAATCCCAGTTGCGTCTCGTCAAGGAGTCTAACGATGATCGGATTTATCCTCTCCATGATGATTTTTAAAAGTATTTTTGAGGCGTGTGAGATCAAGCTGAATGTGCAGTGGTCTGAGCACTTTGTCGCTTTGTTGACTTTGGAAATAGGGATGTACACCAACTATGAAGTCCTTAGGCAATGTTCCGTGTATGATAAACCTACTTGGCATATCAAGATAAATACATGTACAATGCTATGTGTACTTGGCAATGTAGTCAGAGAGAGTTAGAAATGAACATGGCTTTAAGTCAAACTGGCATGGTCTCCTTGTACATTGTATAATATATGAACGACTGATGAATGCATGGGGTACCATTAAATAATAGGAACCCAAACAACACAATCATGGTGTCTGAAGTGTCAAATATTTTGGATCTAGATTTCTAGATTGTCGTGTTTAAACCTCAGACCTAACATACGAGCAGGTCAAGGCTCTTAAAATGAAGGTTTGCTCTAGAAGATAAATCTAGATTCTAGTTTATTGCATAGATTGACTCACTTGACCTACCCTAAAATTAGATCTAAACTAGATCTAGAGTCAAAAGGTATTAATTAAAGGCGCAAGACGTCATATCGCGGTGCCACACATATATCTAGATCTAGAAAAATCTGGTGATTCAAGGCAGAGATGGCTACTGGTGTTTCAAGTTCAAGGCATTTCACGGCTAATAGAGACCTTAAGCACACGCACCGTGTCTCACTACGTGTACGTGAAAATCGGGAAAGCAGATCGAGAAACTCCAAAATAATGAAACCAGTTTCTAAAAATAGACCAACAGACGTTCCCGTCATACTCACGCGTTGCTGCTTAAAGTCTGTACTATGTCACCCCCTTCAAAACTGGAATTAATTGACAGAGTTTCAGTAAAGAAAAACTGGTTGCGTTTTCAAAGCCAATGGAGCAACTATGTTATTGCTTCAAGATTGAGCATATAACCTGACCAGTTCGAGGTTGTTGTGTTCCCGACATGCATTGGGGATGATGCCAATGATGTTTTGGGTGGGATTCGGTTGCAGGACACGGAAAGAGACAGTGTTCTAAAATTGATCACCACCCTCTCTGTCGTCTCTGAGTACTGCATCGGCAAAGCAAAGGAGACTTTTTAGTCTTATCAGTTTCATAAACGGAACCAAGTGGAAGGAGATACAATTGATAATTATGTCACAGATGTGCGACAGATCGCAAAGCTATTTAATTTCAAAGAGGAGGATCGGATGATCAGGGACAGGATTGTCATAGGAATAATAAATGACAAAACAATAGACAACCTGTTAGAGGAAAAAGATCTAGACCTACAAAAATGCTTGAACATCTGCAGAGCTGGAGAAACAACCCAAAGCCAGATAAAAGAAATGGCTAGCTCTAGCGTGCATCAGATAGGACAAGGCAGCAAAGCTCCAAAGAAAAATCTTTTAAACACGAATCTTTTCATAAACCTAATCAACTACAAACACCCTCTTCTTCATGCCGGAGATGTAGTCGGCATTACAAGAAGAATGAATGTCCAGCAGTTCGTGAAAAATGCCGCAAATGTCACAAAGTCGGGCATTATAAAAAAAATGTGTAGATCCAAAAGGAAGGTTAACATGGTAAGCCTACACATTCAAGAAGACTCAGAAGATGATGAATATCCAGCTATGATAGGATCATTAAGAGATGCAAAAGTAAGTAATGACTGGAACGTCAATGTCCTGCTAGATGGAAAAGAAGTCATTTTCAAAATCGACACAGGGGTAGCATTGACTATCATTCCTTTGGCTAAAGTTCCAAAGAAAGTAATCATTGAGAAGACATCTAAAACCCCTAGGCCCAGGAAATGAAGAACTAAAAGTTTTGGGAAAAATCAAAGACAATTTGACCAAAAACTAAAGAAAGTATCAAGAGGAGATTTATGTGATCCAGGGCTTGGAACAGCCACTCTTGGGTAGACCAGCAATTGAGGCGTTGAACCTTCTGCAAAGAATAAACAGTTTCAAGACTACACAAGAGTCAGTGGGTTTCAAGAGGGAATTACTGAACTGTTTACTGAGCTGGGCAAGCTATAAAAAGAATATAAAATTCAGCTTAAAGATGATGTGGTGCCTCACAAGATTTCAACACCCAGAAGGATACCAGTGCCACTGAGAAAAGATGTAGAAATAAAACTACAGAAGTTGCAGGAGCAAGGTATCATCAAGAAAATAACAGAACCGATGGACTGGTGCTCTGGTTTGTTTGTCGTGCCCAAGGCAAATGGGAAGATATGTCTCTGTGTGGATCTGACAAAACTCAATGAAGGAGTGAAAAGAGAGAACTTCCCACTTTCCTTTACCGAAGAATTGCTGACAAGATAAGCTGGAGGAAAGTTATTCACAAAGCTTGACTGTAATTCAGGTTTCCATCAGATGCCATTAGCTGAAGAGTCTCAAAATTTGACAACATTTATTACACCTTTTGGCAGATTCTGTTATAAGCGACTTCCATTTGAAATCTCATCTGGACCGGAACTGTTCCATAGAGAGATGTCACAGCTGGTGGGTGACATACCAGGTGTCATATGTGATACTGACGCCATTCTAATCACGGGTGAAACCAAAAAAGAGCATGACTCAAGAGTAAGAGAAGTTCTTCAAAGACTCAAGAAAGCTGGAGCGACCCTGAACAGCAAATGCTCATTTCCTCAAGAGAAGGTCAAGTTTCTAGGCCAAATCATATCAGCTGAAGGGATCCAGATCGACCCAGAAAAAGTTGAAGCTATAAATAAGATGGAGGATCCAACAAACTTGACAGAGCTGCGAAGATTTCTAGGAATGGTGAACCATGTAGGAAAGTTTACACAATCTGTGACAGATGTAACCAAACTTCTTAGGGAGCCTTTAAAGAGAGAATCAGAATGGGAGTGGAATAGAGACTACCAAGAAGCAATGACCAAAATCAAAGCAACCATGACCCAAACACCATTGTTGGCAAATTACGATGCAAGAAAAGAAACAAGAGTGTCTGCAGATGCATCAAAGTATGGTTTGGGAACTGTTCAGCTACAGAAATCAGAGAATCAAAATGCATTAGAATCCAGTATTTTACGCATCCAGGTCACTGACCTCCACTGAAACTCGTTATGCTCAAAGAGAAAAGGAAGCACTAGCTGCAACGTGTGCATATGAGAAATTTGCAGGACTTTTAATTGGACTATCCAAGTTCACTATAGAAACTGACTGTTATTGGTGCTGCTGCAAAAGAAGGAACTAGATGAGTTGACGCCACGACTGCAACGCTTCCGCATATGGCTTATGAGGTTCAGCTACAAGATCGAGTATGTCCCAGGGAAGCAACTCTGCACAGCTGATGCCCTTTCTAGAGCGCCTCTACCAAAGTTTAATTATGAGGAACAAACCAGATGGGAAGAGGTCAGCGGGTACGTCAATCTGATCATGAAAAGCTTTCCAGCAACTGAAAAACGTCTTACAGAAATTAAAGGAGAGCAAGATAAAGACAAAACCCTATCTCAAGCCAAAGAGTATTGCAAGACAGGCTGGCCAGCTCAAGCGAAGAAAGACGAGTAACTGAATAGATATTGGACTGTGAGGCACGAATGGGCAATAAATCAAGGGATCTTGATCTATGAAAATAGACTTGTAGTTCCTGCAACTCTAAGTGAGGACATACTTCGTAGGATTCAAGAAGTTGTCAAATGCAGAGCTTTTGCCGGAACAACCGTTTGGTGGCCAAATTTGTCAACAGAAATTGAGAAGCTGATTGGGAACTGCATGACATGTGAGAAGACCAGAATAGTGTCCAAAGAACCATTAAATCCAACACCAACACCATCATACACTTGACAAAGACTAGGAGCTGATCTGTTTGAATGTAAAGGTAGGACATTATTATCTCCTGCTTGTAGACTACTTTTCCAGGTGGATAGAGATTGCCTTGCTCAACAAGACTACCACCAGTTCTGTGATTGAACACATGAAGTCTATCTTTGCAAAGTTTTGAATACCAGATATTCTAATCTCAGATTATGGACCTCAATTTGCCAGCAAAGAATTCGCCCAGTTTTCTGAATGTTGCGGCATTTTGCACAAAACAAGTAGCCCACTGCATCCAGAGTCAAAAGGAGAAGCTGAGCGAGCTGCAAGAACAATCAAGAATCTTCTTCGTAAAGCTTCAGACCCTTACATCGCGCTTTTAAACTACAGAGCTACACCAATACAGCAAGGAAGGAACCCCGCTGAACTGTTGATGGGAAGACAACTTCGAACAAAGTTGCCTGTTCACAATGACTGCTACAAACCAAATTGGTCTTATCTGAAAAACTTGAATAAGATGGGCAAGCAAATGAAACATTCGCAAAAGAGCAACTATGATATTCGACTCCGTGCCAAACCGCTTACTCAGCTCCATCCAGGTCAAACAGTTTGGATAAAAACACCAAAACATCAAGAAGCTGTCATCACTAGGCAGGTCGAGCAACCAAGCCACATATCCTACATCATCGAAACACAGTGGGGACAAATGAGGGGAAACCGGTTCCAGCTTGGCAGAAGAGATGAAACTTCTCCATCTGATGGTTCCACCCGCTGCATCCACACTGCCTAGACCATCTAGAACACCAACCATAATGACTTCAGATTGCGGCACAGGTGAAGTTATCACTGACACATTAGTCACATCTCCTACGTCAGTGGCGGCCCCACAGGCCCAGCCTTCAATTTCGCCCCTACACAATTGCATGACAAACATGACAAAAAGCTATCACACACGCAAAGGCCAAGAAATAAAACCTCCACATATTTTTTATTTAGCCTATAAATACCAGGCCTTGCATCACTTTACAGGCCTATGGGCAATTTTAAGTTAATTAACACTTACAAAGTATTAAACTTATGTTATGCTTTTCTCTTGCCACAACAACATGCTACATTGCAAGCACCTAGATTAGATTAAATGTAAATTTGAAACCATTTTTTTCAACTGTCACGTCGAGAGACAGTGGACAATAACTTTTCATTTTGTAAAACTTTTCAAAGTGAGGTACCCATCCAAACATTTTATGTCCCAAGAGAGCATACAAGCAAGCAAGCAAGCAAGAATTAATTACTCTGAATCTGATTATAAGACTTAAATTGTATCAAAGTTCGATTTTTAACTCTTTCAAAAAAAAAGGAAAAGAAGGAACATGATACTGAATTATAAAGATAGAGCTTTGAGCTATGTAATTCTTAAACTAAAAGAGCACTGAGTTGAATAATTTTAAACTTTGGCTTGTTGCTTTAAATTCAAGGACTTTTTATATAGAGAGCAATTGTTTTCTAGTGTCTTGAATATTCTAAGGATGTTTTCATCCAAGGTATAACTATAAGTCTTGTGAGCTTTAAATTCTTAAATGGGTATAATCTTGAAATCCAGCTCTTTGTTCTTATTTTGGGGATGTAGGATAAGCCTACTTGGCATATCAAGATTAATACATGTACAATGCTATGTGTACCTGGCAATTTGGTCCGAGAGAGTTAGAAAATAAACATGGCTTAAACTGGCATGGTCTCCTTGTACTTTGTATAATATATGAACGACTGATGAATGCATGAGGTACCATTAAATAATGGGAACCCAAACAACACATTCCAGACGTATAAATCTCTTTGATGAGGATTAGCAATTGCTCCTTTCCCCTTGGGCCTAGTGCTTGGGGGAGTTCCGCCGGTATTTCATCCTCCCCTGGGGATATCCCTTTGGCTAGGCCGTTAATTGCGCTTTCCATCTCTTCCGTTGTAATTTCTCATCTGTTGTCTCATCTATTGGCTTTTCCTCTCTGATATCATTGAACAGCTCCTCTCCGAAGTATTCCTCCCATCTTCTTAAAATATCCGTGTCGTCTCGAGGTATTTCTCATTGGCTGCTCTTAATGCCTAGGTTTACATTGCTTTTCGGTGTCAGCATCTCTTTGATTTTCTAATACGTTTTGTTGGAATGGCATTTGTCCAGTACTTCAATTTCAGTGCATTTATTGTTGAGGTGCTCTTTTTTCGCTTTGCAACACTCTCTTTGTATTATTTCTGGTAGGTCTTGTACTCCGAGTGGCTTAAGCTCTCTTTCCTGTTTCTTTTTTCCTCCATGAGGTTTAGAATGTCCTCCGTCATCCATTGTTGTTTCCTTTCTCTTCTTTTCTTTCCTACCGTTTCCGTGGCTGATTCTTTTATTGTATCCTTTATTCTGCTCCACCTTAGGTCGATGTCCATTTCCTCTTCCTGGTACATAGTGACCTTTCCATCAGTTGTTTTTGTATACTCTTCTTTGGTTGTTTTCAGAGCGTCCAAGTTCCATCTAACGGATGTCGACTTTCGTCCCAGTGCCTTCAGTTTTGTCCTCGTTGTTATCACCATCGGTTTTTGTCTATTACTAGAAAACGGGAGCATAAAAAATGCAGGCCTAAGATAGCCGATTTTGTTGACATTCGCTCTAGATAATGGGGTCATATGGTCATAAGCAATGGGTCACGTGGTAATTAGTTACGGTTACCTATTCTGCGTGTAGCCGCTTGTATCAGTCCCACAATTCTCTTAGCTTTTATTTACTTTTTTTCACAGTGCTTTTTAAATTTTAGACTAGGGTCCACGTACACACCTAAATCTTTTTCGCAAGAGATCTTTTCTAGCTCTACCTGATTGATTTTGTCTTTCATTATATAACTGTAATTGATGCTTATTTTGCCAAAATGTGAAACTTTGCATTTGCTTGCATTATAGCGCTAATTGTCGTGTTTCTGTTATTAGAAGAAAGTCTATTATACCCTTGTTAGTGTTTTTAGATTCCAAAAGTTAACTTCAGAGTTATTGAGGATTCCCAAACATTGGTTTTGGGTAGCCTCCAAAGTTTGAGCAATTACCCAATTAGTCTAATTAGGGTCCCTAGGAAGGACACTTAACCTCAAGAATGGGGCTGTTCCTCGGTGAACCTCTCTTGAGTGCAAAAATGAAAATGTTGTGCCCTGCAACCTTAGAATAATACGTATAGAAGGCTTGCGCTGGTTATGACATCACGCATGGTGCCGCCATCTCAAGTTGTGGCAAGCCGCAACTCTCTTCGCCCCAAGTCTAGACCCTAGAAGTAGAGAATATGTTGCTTTGTTAGTAATACCGGCATAAGTTGTTTTTATTTTTGTGTCCTTCGCGCCCTCTTGTTTCTTCACAATGGTGTGTTCCTGTTGCGCTTTTAAGTTCAATAACCGAGCTCCAAAACACACAAAAGTTTCCTTTCACATGTAATAACAATTTCATTCCCATTACAATAAAGCATTAAATTTTCTATTACCGGTATTTTTGCGTCATAAATAAATATTTGCACAACAAGTTAAGTTAATTTGCCATCTAGATCTATTTACTTGTTTGTAAAGATATTTAAAATGAACTGATCGCCGATTTTTAGAATGTATTTTCATTATAAATTTATAATAGTAAGTATGAATTTTCCATTTGTTTATAGCTCATCTTTTAAAACATTCCTGTTCGTGTTAATATTTATATTGTCTTTGTCTTGTTATCTTTGGTATCTATGGTTATTTGCGCTCTCATATAAACAGTGTAATATAATATCTGACGTAGCTTCTTCTTCTAGTGAAGTACATGTTAAGAACGGTTACAGTAAAGTTTTAAAACCCTGAAAAAAATATTTTAAAGTATTTTCCACGTTTTTTTTTTTAGCCTTTATATCTCTATAAAAGACTGAGAAGAACCAATGAGGCCTACATTATCTAATAGCGTCATGTAAATATAACATTATAACAAGGATGCCTTTGTAGAAAAAAAAATAATATTAAATTATAAAAAAACACTTTTAAGTATTTGTTTTAATTATTATACTGTTTAGTTTGATTATCAGTAGTAATCAATAATCCTTTAGACAAAATGATTTAATGGGAATAATTTAAATCAATGATTCTTTAGATATAACGGTGTTACGGGAACAAGGAGACGACTTTCTCTCTAAAACTCATTAATTTTTCTGTTGCCCAAGCCGCGCAGTGCGAAGGGTTGCCACAAGTTGACACCCACTCCGCCCGCTTCTCTCTCGCGTGATTCTCTCGACAAACAAAGAGAGGCGTGCAGTTAGTCTAACCGTTTTAGTCTAAGCCTACAACAAGCTCTTTTGTGAGGTGGTGAGTTCAAATTTCTAATTAAGGTTATTTGTAAATTTATTTATATATAATAGAAATTACTCTTCGATACCCTTAATTTCGCAAGTAATGCTTTTTCTAATTAAAATTAATGCATAAATAGCACGGGACTCTCTTTTCTGCAAACCAGATGAATTGGTTACTACTACTAGATCTACGAAATTTAGGTTCAGCTAAGGTGGTACCACTGTGTGGAAATTTTTCCATTTATAATTATACTAGAAGGCCTTCACATCATTGAAAAAAGACACTTTTACAAATATGACCTTATAAAACATAATCAGTACATGTACAAGTTATTTATCAAAATCGTTTTCCAAGACTTTAGATAAATGAGAACAATAGAACAATATTGCGGACACCCGAGAGAACCATGACGTCATCAAAGGAATCAAAAGAACTTTTCTATCCTATTATCTAAACCAGTAAAATGTAAATGCATCTCTTTTTTAAAAGTACCCGGTAACTTCTAGCAAAGTGCGTTCATGTGCTTTTTTTTTTTTTTTTTTTTTTTTTTTTTTTTTTACAAAAACCTAGTCTTACAATGGAAACAAAAACCTAGCCTTACAATGGGAACAAAAAATTTCAATACGAAGCCTATAACCTTTCACGGCCACACCTATTTAAAACGCTGCGTTAGGAGAGCTCTAGCCCGAAATCCAGAGGGCCGTTGCATTGCGCGGGCGCTCGCAAAGAGCAAGCAAACGGTTCGCCGCGAGCGCTCTCCTCCCTATGCAACGCTATTTTCAGCGAGCGCCTTTTAAAATGGCGGCCACCTATTTAAAGATAGCCGCCATCTTGTTCAAAATGGCGACCACCTATTTAAAGATAGCCGCCATTTTTTTAAAATGGCGACCACCCCTTTTAAAATGGAACCAAGTAACATTCCTAACAAAATAATTAGGCCCAATCAATAAAAGACTGCTTATTTTTGAAAACTTGTTCATTAAGCTGCTTTGGATACAAAAATTTAATGATAGTAAAAATTGGCGAAATGTCTCCTAAGCCTAGAGGACTACTTTCGATCTTGACATTTCGAAAGGAAGTGGCGCCATGAAAATTCAGCCAATCAGCGTTGTTTAGTTCGCCGCGCACTACCTCCGAAGGTTGCACGCGAGCGCTTGCGAGCGCTCTCGACGAACGGTGACAAATTTAGCGTTGCATAAGGCGAACGGAAAACGGTTTGCAAACGTTCGCACTATGCAACGGCCCTCTGTTCAGGGCCTAGATCTACTTGCCAAAGTACACAGCACGATTTCAAAGATTTCCCTACATAAAAAAAAACAGGACAAAGATTAAGAACCTAGAACTCAACCTAGATCTATATTCGACATCTTTAAACGGTGATAGAAAAAGGCTCAGCTGTTTTAGATGCTAATGCTGCCGTAAATCCAGACTGAGCTGTAGCATAATTCTCAAAAAGAGGGAAAGGGAATACAAAAACCTAGGATATTGAGTAGAAAATAAAGATGAGAGAGGTGTAGATCATGAAAGGAGAATAAAAAAGGAAAGAGTGGGTGAAAAAAGGAGAACAAATGAGGAGAAGGCGATAGATATAAACTCAATGACAGTTTGAGACGGGAAGAGGATGAGCCTATGAAAGAAGAAGGCAAACTGATCATCATGCTAGATAAATTGATAGAATGTGTGAAGACAAAAGAAAGAATGGCAATTTAATTGATCGTGGGTCCATTCTTCCATTCTTTGCTAGTAAACATCTAATCAGCAAGATTTAGATATATCCACAGGCCTAGACCTAGGTCACAGGCCAGACTACAATTGCACGAACTCACCAGTGCTAAAGGGGAACTACTCTGAACGATTTTTAAAATCCATGGAACAGTCCCATCGCCTGACGAAAAAACTCGAGGGTCTGATTAATTTCGCAATCAGGTAGGTGCTTGTACACTTCCTGAAAATCGATGCCGCCTTGCTGTTGTATTTTAGTATTTTTTCGATATAGCTTAGTTGATAGTTATCATGAAGTATGAAAAGGACTATGTCTGAGTTTTTTGGGGGAATAAACTAGAAAAACAAATACAAATTGCCACTTCAAAATAAATTAATATATACGATAAAGCCTAAGAAAGCGGTGGAAACACATTTAAACACTTATATAAGACTGCTTTGGTTAAATTACTTATATCGAGTTACAACGGATTGTAGTTACCAGAATCCATCGAATATCGATGACCCAGTTCTCAAGATGGCTGCGTCCATGAAAGGAACCATGGCGCCAATCTTTCTTTTATTGACCTCGTTTATAACGATAAACGAAGTAAATGGGGCTAAATTAAACGCACCAAAAGTCTTGTTGCCATTTTATAGTCAAGTTATTACTAATTTTACCCTCCAAGTGGAATACTCACCTGAAGAAACTCAAATAGCAAATTGCTACCAATGGTAACTTTACCGGCTTTCCTCATGCCTTTATCATTTTTATTAGATCCATATCTAAAACATCTAGATCTAGATAGATAAGTCTATCTATATATATGGCTCAGTCTCCCCTTATTGTTTACATTTTGGGACATTGAGGCCTAAAATTCAAATTGGGCTCACTGCCTTGAAATGTAACCACAACAACAGTTAAATAGGGAAAGACTTCCATACCGACGCGCCAGTAAAAGTAGGTATCACAGAAAGCCTGATCGGGCGTATGAAAAAGTGTGTGTGGTGGCTGATATGTGTTGTCTTTACCGTCCGGTTTCTATGTGTTAAAATGATCTTACATATGACAAACTTATATCAATGTTTTC